>CM051269.1:13238834-13348834 GCA_027921565.1 Artemia sinica
TTTTTTAGACTTAGAAATTATCCAACATTTTTTCGTTTTTTTCTTTAACCATTGGCATAAGAGTTTTAGCCTAGAGTCTTAGCTTAGTTTTATTTAGAGTTGAAGTTTAGTTTAGTTATAGTTAAGAGTTTAAAGTTTTACCTTAGAATCTTAGCTTAGAGTTTTTGTTAGAGTTCTATTTTAGTTTAGTTTTAGTTAAGAGTTTAGAGTTTTAGCCTAGAGTCTTAGCTTAGAGTTTTAGTTAGTTCTAGTTTAGTTTAGTTTTAGTTAAGAGTTTACCTTAGAGTCTTAGCTTAGAGTTTTAGTTAGAGTTGAAGTTTAGTTTAGTTATAGTTAAGAGTTTAGAGTTTTAGCTTAGATTCTAAGCTTAGAGTTTTTGTTAGAGTTCTAGTTTAGTTTAGTTTTAGTTAAGAGTTTACCTTAGAGTCTTAGCTTAGAGTTTTAGTTAGAGTTGAAGTTTAGTTTAGTTATAGTTAAGAATTTAGAGTTTTAGCTTAAAGTCATAGCTTAGAGTTTTAGTTAAAGTTGTAGTTTAGTTAAGTTTTAGTTAAGAGTTTAGAGTTTTAGCCTAGAGTCTTAGCTTAGAGTCTTAGCTTAGAGTTTTTGTTGAGGTTCTGGTTTAGTTTAGTTTTAGTTAAGAGTTTAGTTTTACCTTAGAGTCTTAGCTTAGAATTTTTGTTAGAGTTCTAGTTTAGTTTAGTTATAGTTAAGAGTTTGGAGTTTTACCTTAGAGTCTTAGCTTAGAGTTTTAGTTAGAGTTGAAGTTTACTTTAGTTTTAGTTAAGAGTTTAGAGTTTTAGCCTAGAGTCTTAGCTTAGAGTTTTAGTTAGAGTTGAAGTTTAGTTTAGTTATAGTTAAGAGTTTAGAGTTTTAGCTTAGAGCCTAAGCTTAGAGTTTTTGTTAGAGTTCTAGTTTAGTTTAGTTTTAGTTGAGAGTTTAGAGTTTACCTTAGAGTCTTAGCTTAAAGTTTTAGTTAGAGTTGAAGTTTAGTTTAGTTATAGTTAAGAATTTAGAGTTTTAGCTTAAAGTCATAGCTTAGAGTTTTAGTTAAAGTTGTAGTTTAGTTAAGTTTTAGTTAAGAGTTTAGAGTTTTAGCCTAGAGTCTTAGCTTAGAGTCTTAGCTTAGAGTTTTTGTTGAGGTTCTAGTTTAGTTTAGTTTTAGTTAAGAGTTTAGAAATTTACCTTAGAGTCTTAGCTTAGAGTTTTTGTTAGAGTTCTAGTTTAGTTATAGTTAAGAGTTTGGAGTCTTACCTTTGAGTCTTAGCTTAGAGTTTTAGTTAGAGTTGAAGTTTACTTTAGTTTTAGTTAAGAGTTTAGAGTTTTAGCTAAGAGTCTTAGCTTAGAGTTTTTGTTAGAGTTCTAGTTTAGTTAAGAGTTTAGATTTTTTAGCTTAGAGTCTTAGCTTAGAGTTTTAGTTAAAGTTGAAGTTTAGTTTAGTAATAGTTAAGAGTTTAGAGTTTTAGCTTAAAGTCTTAGCTTAGAGTTTTAGTTAGAGTTGAAGTTTAGTTTAGTAATAGTTAAGTGTTTAGAGTTTTAGCTTAGAGTCTTAACTTAGAGTTTTTGTTAGAGTTCTAGTTTAGTTTTAGTTAAGAGTTTAGAGTTTTGCCTTAGAGTCTTAGCTTAGAGTTTTAGTTAGAGTTCTAGTTTAGTTTAGTTATAGTTAAAAATTTAGAGTTTTAGCTTAGTCATAGCTTAGAGTTTTAGTTAAAGTTGTAGTTTAGTTAAGCTTTAGTTAAGAGTTTAGAGTTTTAGCCTAGAGTCTTAGCTTAGAGTTTTTGTTGAAGTTCTAGTTTAGTTATAGTTAAGAGTTGAGAGTTTTTAGCTTAGAGTCTTAGCTTAGAGTTTTTGTTAGAGTTCTAGTTTAGTTTAGTTTTAGATAAGAGTTTAGAATTTTAGCTTAGAGTCATAGCTTAGAGTTTTTGTTACAGTTCTAGTTTAGTTTAGTTATAGTTAAGAGTTTGGAGTTTTACCTTAGAGTCTTAGCTTAGAGTTTTAGTTAGAGTTGAAGTTTACTTTAGTTTTAGTTAAGAGTTTAGAGTTTTAGCTTAGAGTCTTAGCTTAGAGTTTTTGTTAGAGTTCTAGTTTAGTTTAGTTTTAGTTAAGAGTTTAAAGTTTTTAGCTTAGAGTCTTAGCTTAGAGTTTTTGTTGAAGTTCTAGTTTAGTTTAGTTTTAGTTAAGAGTTTAGAGTTTTAGCTTAGAGTCTTAGCTTAGAGTTGAAATTTAGTTTAGCAATAGTTAAGAGCTTAGAGTTTTAGCTTAGAGTCTTAACTTAGAGTTTTAGTTAAAGTTGAAGTTTAGTTTTAGTTAAGAGTTTAGAGTTTTAGCCTAGAGTCTTAGCTTAGAGCTTTAGTTAGAGTTGAAGTTTAGTTTAGTTATATTTAAGAGTTTAGAGTTTTTAGCTTAGAGTCTTAGCTTAGAGTTTTTGTTAGAGTTCTAGTTTAGTTTAGTTTTAGTTAAGAGTAGTTTAGTATTGAAGTTTAATTTAGTTATTGTTAAGAGTTTAGAGTTTTAGCCTAGAGTCTTAGCTTAGAGTTTTAGTTAGAGCTCTAGTTTAGTTTGGTTTTAGTTAAGAGTTTAGAGTTTTAGCCTAGAGTCTTAGCTTAGAGTTTTTGTTAGAGTTCTAGTTTAGTTTAGTTTAGTTAAGAGTTTAGAGTTTTAGCTTATAGTCTTAGCTTAGAGTTTTAGTTAGAGTTGAAGTTTAGATTAGTTATAGTTAAGAATTTAGAGTTTTAGCTTAAAATCATAGCTTAGAGTTTTAGTTAAAGTTGTAGTGTAGGTAAGTTTTAGTTAAGAGTTTAGAGTTTTAGCCTCGAGTCTTAGCTTAGAGTTTTAACTTAGAGTTTTAGTTGCAGTTCTAGTTTACTTTAGTTTTAGTTAAGAGTTTAGAGTTTTACCTTAGAGTCTTAGCTTAGAGTTTTTGTTAGAGTTCTAGTTTAGTTATAGTTAAGAGTTTGGAGTTTTACCTTAGAGTTTTAGTTAGAGTTGAAGTTTACTTTAGTTTTAGTTAAGAGTTTAGAGTTTTAGCTTAGAATCTTAGCTTAGAGTCTTAGCTTAGAGTTTTTGTTAGAGTTCTAGTTTAGTTTAGTTTTAGTTAAGAGTTTAGAGTTTTTAGCTTAGCGTCTTAGCTTAGAGTTGTTGTTGAAGTTCTAGTTTAGTTTAGTTTTAGTTAAGAGTTTAGAGTTTTAGCTTTTAGAGTCTTAGCTTAGAGTTTTAGCAAGAGTTGAAGTTTAGTTTAGTAATAGTTAAGAGTTTAGAGTTTTAGCTTAGAGTTTTAGCTTAGAGTCTTAGCTTAGAGTTTTTGTTAGAGTTCTAGTTTAGTTTAGTTTTAGTTATGAGTTTAGAGTTTTAGCTTATAGTCTTAGCTTAGAGTTTTAGTTAGAGTTGAAGTTTAATTTAGTTATAGTTAAGAATTTAGAGTTTTAGCTTAGAATCACAGCTTAGAGTTTTAGTTAAAGTTGTAGTGTAGGTAAGTTTAGTTAAGAGTTTAGAGTTTTAGCTTAGAGTCTTAGCTTAGAGTCTTAGCTTAGAGTTATTGTTGAAGTTCTAGTTTACTTTAGTTTTAGTTAAGAGTTTAGAGTTTTACCTTAGAGTCTTAGCTTAGAGTTTTTGTTAGAGTTCTAGTTTAGTTTAGTTATAGTTAAGAGTTTGGAGTTTTACCTTAGAGTTTCAGTTAGAGTTGAAGTTTACTTTAGTTTTAGTTAAGAGTTTAGAGTTTTGGCTTAGTCTCAGCTTAGAGTTTTTGTTAGAGTTCTAGTTTAGTTTAGTTTTAGTTAAGAGTTTAGAGTTTTTAGCTTAGAGTCTTAGCTTAGAGATGTTGTTGAAGTTCTAGTTTAGTTTAGTTTTAGTTAATAGTTTAGAGTTTTAGCTTAGAGTCTTAGCTTAGAGTTTTAGCTAGAGTTGAAGTTTAGTTTAGTAATAGTTAAGAGTTTAGAGTTTTAGCTTAGAGTCTTAGCTTAGGGTTTTTGTTAGATTTCTAGTTTAGTTTAGTCTTAGTTATGAGTTTAGAGTTTTACCTTAGAGTCTCAGCTTAGAGTTTTAGTTAGAGTTGAAGTTTAGTTTAGTTATAGTTAAGAGTTTAGAGTTTTTAGCTTAGAGTCTCAGCTTAGAGTTTTTGTTAGAGTTCTAGTTTAGTTTAGTTTTAGTTAAGAGTTTAGAGTTTTAGTCTAGAGTCTTAGCTTAGAGCTTTAGTTAGAGTTGAGGTTTAGTTTAATTATAATTAAGAGTTTAGAGTTTTTAGCTTAGAGTCTTAGCTTAGAGTTTTTGTTAGAGTTCTAATTTAGTTTAGTTTTAGTTTTAGTTAAGAGTTTAGAGTTTTACCTTAAAGTCTTAGTTTAGAGTTTTAGTTAGAGTTGAAGTTTAGTTTAGTTTTACTTTATAGTTTTAGCTTAAAGTTCTAGTTTAGTTTAGTTTTAGTTGAGTTTAGAGTTTTAGCTTAGAGTCTTAGCTTAGAGTTTTAGTTAGAGTTGAAGTTTAGTTATAGTTAAGAGTTTAGAGTTTTAGCTTAGAGTCTTAGCTTAGAGTTTTAGTTAGAGTTGAAGTTTAGCTTAGTTATAGTTAAGAGTTGAGAGTTTTAGTCTAGAGTCTTAGCTTAGAGTTAGTTAAGAGTTTGGAGTTTTAGCTTTGAGTCATAGCTTAGAGTTTTAGTTAGAGTTGAAGTTTTGTTTAGTTATACTTAAGAATTTAGAGTTTTAGCTTAGAGTCATAGCTTAGAGTTTTAGTTAAAGGTGTAGTTCAGTTAAGTTTTAGTTAAGAGTTTAGAGTTTTAGCCTCGAGTCTTAGTTTAGAGTCTTAGCTTAGAGTTTTTGTTGAAGTTCTAGTTTACTTTAGCTTTAGTTAAGAGTTTAGAGTTTTACCTTAGAGTCCTAGCTTAGAGTTTTTGTTAGAGTTCTAGTTTAGTTATAGTTAAGAGTTTGGACTTTTACCTTAGAGTCTTAGCTTAGAGTTTTCGTTAGAGTTAAAGTTTACTTTAGTTTTAGTTAAGAATTTAGAGTTTTAGCTTAGAGTCTTAGCTTAGAGTTTTTGTTAGAGTTCTAGTTTAGTTTAGCTAAGAGTTTAGAGTTTTTATAGTTTAGAGTTATAGTTTTAGTTTAGAAACATAGGTTAGAGTTTTAGTTAGAGTTGAAGTTAGTTTAATTATAGTTAAGAGTTTAGAGTTTTTAGCTTAGAGTCTTAGCTTAGAGTTTTTGTTAGAGTTCTAGTTTAGGTTAGTTTTAGTTAAGAGTTTAGTTTTACCTTAGAGTCTTAGCTTAGAGTTTTAGTTAGAATCGAAGTTTAGTTTAGTTTTACTTTATAGTTTTAGCTTAGAGTCATAGCTTCGAGTTTTAGTTAGAGTTGAAGTTTAGTTTAGTTTAGTTATAGTTAAGAGTTTAGAGTTTTAGCCTAGAGTCTTAGCTTAGAGTTTTAGTTAGAGTTCTAGTTTAGTTTAGTTTTAGTTAAGAGTTTAGAGTTTTAGCCTAGAGTCTTAGCTTAGAGTTTTTGTTAGAGTTCTAGTTTAGTTTAGTTTTAGTTAAGAGTTTAGAGTTTTAGCTTAGAGTCATAGGTTAGAGTTTTAGTTAGAGTTGAAGTTTACTTTAGTTATAGTTAAAAGTTTAGAGTTTTAGCTCAGAGTCTTAGCTTAGAGTTTTAGTTAGAGTTGAAGTTTAGTTTAGTTATAGTTAAGAGTTGAGAGTTTTAGCCTAGAGTCTTAGCTTAGAGTTTAGTTAGAGTTGAAGTTTAGTTTAGCTATATTTAAGAGTTTGGAGTTTTAGCTTTGAGTCTTAGCTTAGAGTTTTAGTTAGAGTTGAAGTTTATTTTAGTTTTAATTAAGAGTTCAGAGTTTTAGCTTAGAGTCATAGCTTAGAGTTTTTGCTAGAGTTCTAGTTTAGTTTAGTTTTAGTTTAGAGTTTTACCTTAGAGTCTTAGCTTAGAGTTTTAGTTAGAGTTGAAGTTTAATTATAGTTAAGATATTAGAGTTTTAGCTTGGAGTCATAGCTTAGAGTTTTAGTTAGAGTTCTAGTTTAGTTTAGTTTTAGTTAAGAGTTTAGAGTTTTACCTTAGAGTCTTAGCTTAGAGTTTTAGTTAGAGTTCTAGTTTAGTTTAGTTATAGTTAAGAGTTTTAGCTTAGAGTCTTAGCTTAGAGTTTTTGTTAGAGTTCTAGTTTAAATTAGTTTTAGTTAAGAGTTTAGAGTTTTACCTTAGAGTCTTAGCTTAGAGTTTTAGTTAGAGTTGTAGTTTAGTTTGGTTTTAGTTAGGAGTTTAGAGTTTTAGCCTAGAGTCCTAGCTTAGAGTTTTAGTTAGAGTTGAAGTTTAGTTTAGCTATAGTTAAGAGTTTGGAGTTTTAGCTTTGAGTCATAGCTTAGAGTTTCAGTTAGAGTTGAAGTTTTGTTTAGTTATACTTAAGAATTTAGTTTTAGCTTAGAGTCATAGCTTAGAGTTTTAGTTAAAGTTGTAGTTCAGTTAAGTTTTAGTTAAGAGTTTAGAGTTTTAGCCTCGAGTCTTAGCTTAGAGTTTTTGTTGAAGTTCTAGTTTACTTTAGCTTTAGTTAAGAGTTTAGAGTTTTACCTTAGAGTCCTAGCTTAGAGTTTTTGTTAGAGTTCTAGTTTAGTTATAGTTAAGAGTTTGGACTTTTACCTTAGAGTCTTAGCTTAGAGTTTTCGTTAGAGTTAAAGTTTACTTTAGTTTTAGTTAAGAATTTAGAGTTTTAGCTTAGAGTCTTAGCTTAGAGTTTTTGTTAGAGTTCTAGTTTAGTTTAGTTAAGAGTTTAGAGTTTTTAGCTTAGAGTCTTAGCTTAGAGTTGTTGTTGAAGTTCTAGTTTAGTTTAGTTTTAGTTAAAAGTTTAGAGTTTTAGCTTAGTCTTAGCTTAGAGTTTTAGTTAGAGTTGAAGTTTAGCTTAGTAATAGTTAAGAGTTTAGAGTTTTAGCTTAGAGTTTTTGTTAGAGTTCTAGTTTAGTTTAGTTTTAGTTAAGAGTCTAGAGTTTTACCTCAGAGCTTTAGTTAGATTGAAGTTTTAACTTAGAGTTTTAGTTGCAGTTCTAGTTTACTTTAGTTTTAGTTAAGAGTTTAGAGTTTTACCTTAGAGTCTTAGCTTAGAGTTTTTGTTAGAGTTCTAGTTTAGTTATAGTTAAGAGTTTGGAGTTTTACCTTAGAGTTTTAGTTAGAGTTGAAGTTTACTTTAGTTTTAGTTAAGAGTTTAGAGTTTTAGCTTAGAATCTTAGCTTAGAGTCTTAGCTTAGAGTTTTTGTTAGAGTTCTAGTTTAGTTTAGTTTTAGTTAAGAGTTTAGAGTTTTAGCTTAGAGTCTTAGCTTAGAGTTGTTGTTGAAGTTCTAGTTTAGTTTAGTTTTAGTTAAGAGTTTAGAGTTTTAGCTTTTAGAGTCTTAGCTTAGAGTTTTAGCAAGAGTTGAAGTTTAGTTTAGTAATAGTTAAGAGTTTAGAGTTTTAGCTTAGAGTTTTAGCTTAGAGTCTTAGCTTAGAGTTTTTGTTAGAGTTCTAGTTTAGTTTAGTTTTAGTTATGAGTTTAGAGTTTTAGCTTATAGTCTTAGCTTAGAGTTTTAGTTAGAGTTGAAGTTTAATTTAGTTATAGTTAAGAATTTAGAGTTTTAGCTTAGAATCATAGCTTAGAGTTTTAGTTAAAGTTGTAGTGTAGGTAAGTTTTAGTTAAGAGTTTAGAGTTTTAGCCTAGAGTCTTAGCTTAGAGTCTTAGCTTAGAGTTATTGTTGAAGTTCTAGTTTACTTTAGTTTTAGTTAAGAGTTTAGAGTTTTACCTTAGAGTCTTAGCTTAGAGTTTTTGTTAGAGTTCTAGTTTAGTTTAGTTATAGTTAAGAGTTTGGAGTTTTACCTTAGAGTTTCAGTTAGAGTTGAAGTTTACTTTAGTTTTAGTTAAGAGTTTAGAGTTTTGGCTTAGTCTCAGCTTAGAGTTTTTGTTAGAGTTCTAGTTTAGTTTAGTTTTAGTTAAGAGTTTAGAGTTTTTAGCTTAGAGTCTTAGCTTAGAGATGTTGTTGAAGTTCTAGTTTAGTTTAGTTTTAGTTAATAGTTTAGAGTTTTAGCTTAGAGTCTTAGCTTAGAGTTTTAGCTAGAGTTGAAGTTTAGTTTAGTAATAGTTAAGAGTTTAGAGTTTTAGCTTAGAGTCTTAGCTTAGGGTTTTTGTTAGATTTCTAGTTTAGTTTAGTCTTAGTTATGAGTTTAGAGTTTTACCTTAGAGTCTCAGCTTAGAGTTTTAGTTAGAGTTGAATTTAGTTTAGTTATAGTTAAGAGTTTAGAGTTTTTAGCTTAGAGTCTAAGCTTAGAGTTTTTGTTAGAGTTCTAGTTTAGTTTAGTTTTAGTTAAGAGTTTAGAGTTTTAGTCTAGAGTCTTAGCTTAGAGCTTTAGTTAGAGTTGAGGTTTAGTTTAATTATAATTAAGAGTTTAGAGTTTTTAGCTTAGAGTCTTAGCTTAGAGTTTTTGTTAGAGTTCTAATTTAGTTTAGTTTTAGTTTTAGTTAAGAGTTTAGAGTTTTACCTTAAAGTCTTAGTTTAGAGTTTTAGTTAGAGTTGAAGTTTAGTTTAGTTTTACTTTATAGTTTTAGCTTAAAGTTCTAGTTTAGTTTAGTTTTAGTTGAGTTTAGAGTTTTAGCTTAGAGTCTTAGCTTAGAGTTTTAGTTAGAGTTGAAGTTTAGTTATAGTTAAGAGTTTAGAGTTTTAGCTTAGAGTCTTAGCTTAGAGTTTTAGTTAGAGTTGAAGTTTAGCTTAGTTATAGTTAAGAGTTGAGAGTTTTAGTCTAGAGTCTTAGCTTAGAGTTAGTTAAGAGTTTGGAGTTTTAGCTTTGAGTCATAGCTTAGAGTTTTAGTTAGAGTTGAAGTTTTGTTTAGTTATACTTAAGAATTTAGAGTTTTAGCTTAGAGTCATAGCTTAGAGTTTTAGTTAAAGGTGTAGTTCAGTTAAGTTTTAGTTAAGAGTTTAGAGTTTTAGCCTCGAGTCTTAGTTTAGAGTCTTAGCTTAGAGTTTTTGTTGAAGTTCTAGTTTACTTTAGCTTTAGTTAAGAGTTTAGAGTTTTACCTTAGAGTCCTAGCTTAGAGTTTTTGTTAGAGTTCTAGTTTAGTTATAGTTAAGAGTTTGGACTTTTACCTTAGAGTCTTAGCTTAGAGTTTTCGTTAGAGTTAAAGTTTACTTTAGTTTTAGTTAAGAATTTAGAGTTTTAGCTTAGAGTCTTAGCTTAGAGTTTTTGTTAGAGTTCTAGTTTAGTTTCGCTAAGAGTTTAGAGTTTTTATAGTTTAGAGTTATAGTTTTAGTTTAGAAACATAGGTTAGAGTTTTAGTTAGAGTTGAAGTTAGTTTAATTATAGTTAAGAGTTTAGAGTTTTTAGCTTAGAGTCTTAGCTTAGAGTTTTTGTTAGAGTTCTAGTTTAGGTTAGTTTTAGTTAAGAGTTTAGTTTTACCTTAGAGTCTTAGCTTAGAGTTTTAGTTAGAGTCGAAGTTTAGTTTAGTTTTACTTTATAGTTTTAGCTTAGAGTCATAGCTTCGAGTTTTAGTTAGAGTTGAAGTTTAGTTTAGTTTAGTTATAGTTAAGAGTTTAGAGTTTTAGCTTAGAGTCTTAGCTTAGAGTTTTAGTTAGAGTTCTAGTTTAGTTTAGTTTTAGTTAAGAGTTTAGAGTTTTAGCCTAGAGTCTTAGCTTAGAGTTTTTGTTAGAGTTCTAGTTTAGTTTAGTTTTAGTTAAGAGTTTAGAGTTTTAGCTTAGAGTCATAGCTTAGAGTTTTAGTTAGAGTTGAAGTTTACTTTAGTTATAGTTAAAAGTTTAGAGTTTTAGCTCAGAGTCTTAACTTAGAGTTTTAGTTAGAGTTGAAGTTTAGTTTAGTTATAGTTAAGAGTTGAGAGTTTTAGCCTAGAGTCTTAGCTTAGAGTTTAGTTAGAGTTGAAGTTTAGTTTAGCTATATTTAAGAGTTTGGAGTTTTAGCTTTGAGTCTTAGCTTAGAGTTTTAGTTAGAGTTGAAGTTTATTTTAGTTTTAATTAAGAGTTCAGAGTTTTATCTTAGAGTCATAGCTTAGAGTTTTTGCTAGAGTTCTAGTTTAGTTTAGTTTTAGTTTAGAGTTTACCTTAGAGTCTTAGCTTAGAGTTTTAGTTAGAGTTGAAGTTTAATTATAGTTAAGATATTAGAGTTTTAGCTTGGAGTCATAGCTTAGAGTTTTAGTTAGAGTTCTAGTTTAGTTGAGTTTTAGTTAAGAGTTTAGAGTTTTACCTTAGAGTCTTAGCTTAGAGTTTTAGTTAGAGTCCTAGTTTAGTTTAGTTATAGTTAAGAGTTTTAGCTTAGAGTCTTAGCTTAGAGTTTTTGTTAGAGTTCTAGTTTACTTTAGTTTTAGTTAAGAGTTTAGAGTTTTACCTTAGAGTCTTAGCTTAGAGTTTTAGTTAGAGTTGAAGTTTAGTTTAGTTTTAGTTAAGAGTTTAGAGTTTTAGCTTTGAGTCATAGCTTAGAGTTTCAGTTAGAGTTGAAGTTTAGTTTAGCTATAGTTAAGAGTTTGGAGTTTTAGCTTTGAGTCATAGCTTAGAGTTTCAGTTAGAGTTGAAGTTTTGTTTAGTTATACTTAAGAATTTAGTTTTAGCTTAGAGTCATAGCTTAGAGTTTTAGTTAAAGTTGTAGTTCAGTTAAGTTTTAGTTAAGAGTTTAGAGTTTTAGCCTCGAGTCTTAGCTTAGAGTGTTTGTTGAAGTTCTAGTTTACTTTAGCTTTAGTTAAGAGTTTAGAGTTTTACCTTAGAGTCCTAGCTTAGAGTTTTTGTTAGAGTTCTAGTTTAGTTATAGTTAAGAGTTTGGACTTTTACCTTAGAGTCTTAGCTTAGAGTTTTCGTTAGAGTTAAAGTTTACTTTAGTTTTAGTTAAGAATTTAGAGTTTTAGCTTAGAGTCTTAGCTTAGAGTTTTTGTTAGAGTTCTAGTTTAGTTTAGTTAAGAGTTTAGAGTTTTTAGCTTAGAGTCTTAGCTTAGAGTTGTTGTTGAAGTTCTAGTTTAGTTTAGTTTTAGTTAAAAGTTTAGAGTTTTAGCTTAGTCTTAGCTTAGAGTTTTAGTTAGAGTTGAAGTTTAGCTTAGTAATAGTTAAGAGTTTAGAGTTTTAGCTTAGAGTTTTTGTTAGAGTTCTAGTTTAGTTTAGTTTTAGTTAAGAGTCTAGAGTTTTACCTCAGAGCTTTAGTTAGATTGAAGTTTAGTTTAGTTATAGTTAAGAGTTTAGAGTTTTACCTTAGATTCTTAGCTTAGAGTTTTAGTTAGAGTTGAAGTTTAGTTTTACTTTATAGTTTTAGTTTAGAATCATAGGTTAGAGTTTTAGTTAGAGTTGAAGTTAGTTTAGTTATAGTTAAGAGTTTAGAGTTTCAGCCTAGAGTCTTAGCTTAGAGTTTTAGTTAGAGTTCTAGTTTAGTTTAGTTTTAGTTAAGAGTTTAGAGTTTTAGCCTAGAGTCTTAGCTTAGAGTTTTAGTTAGAGTCGAAGTTTAGTTTAGTTTTACTTTATAGTTTTAGCTTAGAGTCATAGCTTCGAGTTTTAGTTAGAGTTGAAGTTTAGTTTAGTTATAGTTAAGAGTTTAGAGTTTTAGCCTAGAGTCTTAGCTTAGAGTTTAGTTAGAGTTGAAGTTTAGTTTAGCTATATTTAAGAGTTTGGAGTTTTAGCTTTGAGTCTTAGCTTAGAGTTTTAGTTAGAGTTGAAGTTTAGTTTAGTTATAATTAAGAATTCAGAGTTTTAGCTTAGAGTCATAGCTTAGAGTTTTTGCTAGAGTTCTAGTTTAGTTTAGTTTTAGTTTAGAGTTTTACCTTAGAGTCTTAGCTTAGAGTTTTAGTTAGAGTTGAAGTTTAATTATAGTTAAGAGTTTGGAGTTTTAGCTTAGAGTCATAGCTTAGAGTTTTAGTTAGAGTTCTAGTTTAGTTCAGTTTTAGTTAATAGTTTAGAGTTTTACCTTAGGGTCTTAGCTTAGAGTTTTAGTTAGAGTTGAAGTTTAATTATAGTTAAGAGTTTAGAGTTTTAGCTTAGAGTCATAGCTTAGAGTTTTAGTTAGAGTTCTAGTTTAGTTTAGTTTTAGTTAAGAGTTTAGAGTTTTACCTTAGAGTCTTAGCTTAGAGTTTTAGTTAGAGTTGTAGTTTAGTTTGGTTTTAGTTAAGAGTTTAGAGTTTTAGCCTAGAGTCCTAGCTTAGAGTTTTAGTTAGAGTTGAAGTTTAGTTTAGTTATAGTTAAGAGTTTAGAGTTTTAGCTTAGAGTCTTAGCTTAGAGTTTTAGTTAGAGTTCTAGTTTATTTTTACTTAAGAGTTTTAGCTTAGAGTTGAAGAGGGGGACAATAGATATTGATGACAATACTAAACTAACATAACCACAAAATTCCACATTATTACATAGAAATACCAAAACCATAGGTTAGATTGGGTTAGGTTAGAGGTTAGGTTTCTCCACGTTTAAGTTAGGTTAGGTTAGCTTATCATGAGCGCTCATGATAAGCTAACCTAACCTAACTTAAACGTGGAAAGGGCAGCGGGGGGTCTTTGGGGGCCCGGGGGGCCTCAAAGGTAAAATACAACAAAACACTAATGGTGGGGGGGAGACAAAAAGTTGGGGTGATGGGGCCCTTTTGTGTCTCAAAATGCGCAAATAAAAAAGTATTAAAAAATGGGGGGCCCTTTGGGGCCCTGGGGGTTTGCGGGGGGGGGGGCTTTGGGGCCGGGGGCATTTGGTGGCCCGGGGCCCTTTGGGATTGGGGGGCCTTTGGGGTTGGGGGGCCTTTGGGGTTGGGGGGCCTTTGGGGTTGGTTAGGTTAGGGGGGCCCTTTGGGGTTGGGGTAAGGGACATCACAACACTGTTCAAACGGAACTGGTGTATTATAACGACCACAGAGTTTCACCCCAAATCATCTTCTAAAATGTCTCAAACTGTTTCGCTCAAATACTCTTCTAAAATGTCTCAAACGGTTTCGCCCAAATAATCCCCTAAAAGTAATTTATGCGTGTTCCTTTTGTTTTGGCATCCCTGCGCTGTCACACTTGAAATTCCTAGGAAACGCTTTTCCGCGTTAATCTCTTCATCTCAAAGATGTTCCTAGCTACACTATTATGGTTTCGATAGAATATCAATTTATCGCTAAGCCTAATGACCTGAGAAGCCATATTTAAAAATTGAATTTCTATCTCTTTAGAATCCCGTATAATTCCTAGAAAACAAGTGATGTCATTTCTAATTCCCCTTTCGTAGATCAATAATTCCCCTCGATTATGTAAATCAAGTTTCAGAAAATCCTCTCCCCTTCGATTACGCAATCAATACATCTCTCCCCCGTTAA
Source organism: Artemia sinica (assembly GCA_027921565.1). NCBI lineage: Eukaryota > Metazoa > Arthropoda > Branchiopoda > Anostraca > Artemiidae > Artemia > Artemia sinica. The sequence continues at coordinate 13,252,083 of CM051269.1, forward strand.
TGCGAATGTGCAAACTTCCCCCTGGAGTAATTACATCTAGACGAACAACAACAAATCAATTGTCCTTGACCCAATTAGATTCGATTGATAATCCTTGAATAAATTATGTCCTTTCAGCGTTTGACTAAATTGTAGATGGCAGCAGTGGTGTCGACTGGGAGTAATACCTGACACCCTACTGACGCGAAGGTATTTCTGGCTCCGGTCTCTACTGTCCGCCAGCTGTTTACGCCGTTGAACTACTGATTTCTACCATGAAAATGTACAGGTGTCAAGAGGGGTTCTAGGCGTTTACCCCCCTTCCCCCTCGGAAACTACCCCCCCCCCCCCATGGAAAATACCCCCCGTGGAAAATAAGCCTTTCCAAATTTGAGAATTATATTTGAGTTTTATTTTTCTAATTTCTGTAAAGAGAAGTAATTTTGGTGCTTGTGTATTATGCGCCACTCACTCAATTTTACGCTGTGTAAAACTCGATTACTAACCGGTTTCTTCGTTAGTTTTTTCTTCAGCTTAGCGCGAGACAAGACAAGACAAATGACAAAATATATGGGAAATATATAATTTGGGCTATATATTTGTACCTAAGGAGAGGGGGGGGGGGGTTAAGTATTTGGACAGTTTGATGTCAGAAAACAATTATTTCAAGGTATATGGCCACTAAAAAAAAAAAAAAAAAATCCCAGTATAAAGTAAATGTAATGTTTCATTTAAGTGTTTTGGTACTGTTCTATTAACCGGGCTCTTTTAGCACTCTTATCAAGTGTATATGGAATTTCAAACTTGAGATGCGACAGTTACCGGGCCAGATGCGTGAGAGATACCCGATCATAAAACAATTGTTAGAGTGGAATTGAGTGAAACGGGTGATCGAAAATGAATGTTAAAATTAAAATTTGGGATTTGCCAAAGACAGAAAAAGAGGCAGTTGAATTTTTACAGGTTAGGTTATATAATATATGGTATGCTTTAATTAACCACTGATCCTTAAAAAATAAAAAAAATTGCCCCCCACCCCCTCTAATGCGCAAATATATAGCCCAAATTTGTTTCTAAACTATTATATATTCATCCTATGTTATTTCATTAACATTAACCAAACTAGCACTATATAAAAGAGCCCGGTTAATAGAACAGTACCAGTGTTTTTTCCAAGTGTTAAGTGGTTTTTTTTCAATAACCGTTTTTCCAAGTATTAAGTACTATTATTAGGTTAATGTAGTGTTTCATTTAAGTGTTTTATGATGATCGCTGATCAAAGTTTATGTCACTTTTGCCTTTCATTGATGTTATTTTACTGTGTTCATGGCCGTATATTTGGCTTTAAAATACACTTATCTATCTATCTATCTAATATGCAGAATAATTGTACCAAACACATTTTGCATGCAGACCCGATATACTTTACCCCCCCCCCCCTAATGTGCAAATCTATAGCCCAAATTTATTTCTAAAGTAACGAAGAAACTAACAAAAAAACCGATCGAATTTTACACAGCGTAAACTTGAGTGAGTGGCACATAATCACAGTTCATATATAATCCAGTATGATCATTCTCAATCTCACCCATTATAAAAACCCGGACCGGGGTGCGAGTGCTCCGGAGAACGTTTTTGCAGATATAAACATAGGCGAAGTCAGATTAGCGGGAATACTGGTTAGTCTGTTTCCGTCTGTTTCCATCAAAGTGCATTGAAACAATCGGAAACAGACTAACCAATATTCCCGCTAATGCAGAAATAAGTGGGAGGAGCTTTTTGTTCGCAACGAGAACGAAGACCAGAAATGATCTGCGATAAGCTTACTGGTATATTCTGTCTACTGTGCACATAATACACAAGTACTAAAATTCCAGTACAATCCTTTTATGCGGGCCTCTCGACTTAATCGCTATAGACTAGGCAATGATAAAACCCGTTTTGACGTCTTAACTGTTATGGAGCAGGCAACGATAGCAAGGGTTTCATTGCGTAGACGATATTAAACTGTGGTTTTTTGGGGTTTAGAGGGGGGGAAAGGTACCTAGCTTAGGTTAGTTTAGGTTACGTATTTAATATATGCAATGCTTTACCCCCCCCCCTCTAATGTGCAAATATACAGCCCAAATTTGTTTATAAACTTTTGTATTTTCATCCTATTTTATTTTATTTCAATAGCATTAACCAAACTTCACTTTTTAAAGAGACCCGAAAAAACGATTGTGCCAAAATTCCTTCCCCCTACGGTAATTAAAAAAATAAAACTCAAATAAAGCCTTATCTAAATAAATCTCAAATTTGGAAAACCTTATTTTCCACGGGGGAGGGTATTATCCGGGAGGATATTATCAGCGGGGGGTAATCGCCGGGGGGTAAACGCCGGCCACCGTCAAGAGGTATCATATTATCTGGGAGAAATTTTTTGTTGTAATTTTCTGTTTTTGTAAAATAAATGAGTATTTATTTGATATTTATTGATGCTTCTGAAACTAGAAAGGGAATCATGAAAACTGGATATTAAAGTGTTGGCTTAGGAGATTGAACAACGCTAGTGATGGAAATTCAATGGAAGAACCGGAAATTAAACAAAAAACATAGTTGGTGGTTCAAAACTAGGAAGAGAAGCCGAATAATAGAACCTAGAAATTAGATTGTAGGCCTAATAAATTGAACAAAGCTAGCGATGGAAATCCAAATAAAGAACAGGAAATGCAAAAAAAAAAAAATAGAAATCCAATAAGGATCTTAAAATCCAACATGTTGGTTTGTCAACAAATTGAAAATTCAATTCGGTTATGGGAATCCAGCATTTTTGTTTCTCAACAAATTGGAAATTCAATAATGATCAGGAAATTCCCAATAAGGTCTTTAATATCAATTCACCGATTTTCACTTGTTGAAATACCAATTTTGTTGGTAATAAACATTACAAACAATTTTTGTTGAATGTCAAACAATTTTTTTCTACAGTGTGCAGCGCTTTCCCCAGGGACTATGGAGGGTCATATCATCACCAAAACCAAAGATATTTTACCGTTGGACTATATTGAACAAAATGGCTATCTCAAAATTGTGATTGGATGACACTGGGAGGAGGGGCCTTCAGGGAGGGGGGGGGGGGCTAGCTGCCCTCCAATCTTATTGGTCACTTAAAAGGGCACTATTAAATTTAATTTCCGTTCAAATGAGCTATTATTCATCTCTCTATGATGTTCTGGTCACCCCCTAGACCTGCTAGAAAAAAAAACAACGGGAGACAGATCGGTGCTACCCATGCAAAAAAGCCATTTTTCTTGTTTTTCAAGGGGGGGGGGGTTGTAATTTCCCGTAACTAGGTCTTCGACCGTGCTGATTCCAATGGTAGATTTTTAATTTTGATCTGACGCCATTTTAGACGGAGTTCAGACTTTTTTCGAAATCACCATAAATTTCTTCTCGCAATAAATTTTTACTTTTAAGACGAACCGAAATAATAGTTACCCTTCCTGAATCAGTGTCAGATGGCAGTTGTTTTTCACTTCTAGATTAGGGGTTGCTAAGAAGGCAGCATGTTACGAAAACAATTCTTAACTATTTCATAATATGCAGAATAATTGTAGGCTAGCTAACCCATTTTAGACGCAGCCCCACTACACGTTACTCCCAACCCCTCCATATTGTGCAAACATATAGCTCAAATTAGGCCTATATATTTCCAATGCATTCCGCCACTTGTCATTCTTTTTTTTCGGTTCTCGTTTCGTCACTGTTGACCACTTTACGGGTACACGGGTTGAAGCAAGAGACGCATTGGGAGGATACATGGGAAATACAAATTTCGAGAAGGGTATATATTTGCACATGGGGAATCGGAGGTATAGCATAACGGAGCTACATGCAAAATGTGTTAGCTCTCCTAAAATTATTCTGCAATGTTGAGAGCTTTTAAGTATATTACTTGAAGTAATTGAAAAAACACAAAAATTTGCCCCTAAAGGTAAAATTCTACTTTAACTACTTTTGGCTATCTTGGAAAGGGGTTAGGTTAGGAAAATGAAACTTGCAGGGATGGGTCTACAGGCTGAAGTGTGGGTACATGTTAAGTATCAGGTAAACACGCGACAACCTGACCTTTTTCATTGCTAATAAAATTAAACAAAACAGGATGAAAATATAATAGTTTAAAAACAAATTTGGACTATATATTTTCACATTAGGGGGGTGGGGGTAAAGCACAGCATATATTAAATACGTAACCTAACCTAGGTACCTTTTCCCTCCTAGGCCCCAAAAAACACTAGTTTAAATATTATAAACGCAATGGGAAATCACGCTTTTCGATCCAATTCTCTATTGACTGATACCCGTTTGACTAGTTTCCTTTAGCATCTATCTTGCGTGTTTACCCGATTCTTAACAAGTACCAAAGTATGGGTACTGTTCTATTAATCGGACTCTTTTATATAGTGCTAGTTTGGTTAATGCTAATGAAATAAAATAAAACAGGATAAATATATAAGCTTAGAAACAAATTTGGGCTATATATTTGGGTCAATATATACCAAATCATATTATTGAGTTAGGACTAAAGTGAATACACCATTCGATGCCTTTTTTAATGCTGATTACGAATATAATAAGTATTTCTATCGGAAATGAATTTCAGCCCCCCCCCTATATATGCCAATTCAGGGTTAGGTTAGGTTAGGTATAGCCTATATAGGGGGGGGGGCTGAAATTCATTTCCGATAGAAATGCTTATTATATTCGTAATCAGCATAAAAAAGGCATCGAATGGTGTATTCACTTTATTTGAAACTCAATAATATGATTTAGTATATATTGACCTATATTTGCACATTAGGGGGGGGGGGCAAAGCATACCATATATTAAATACGTAACCTAAGCTAGGTACCTCCCCCCCCCTAAATCCCAAAAAACAACTTAAATACAGTTCTTGCCTTTGTTTATATCCCAGAAGGCATTGTAAACCTGTTTTCATCACGCATCTCGATCAATTTCGCGATTAAATAAAAAAAAACAAGTTTTTTAAACTGAAAGTAAGGAGCGACATTAAAACTTAAAACGAACAGAAATTATTCCGTATATGGAAGGGGCTTTCCCCTCCTCAACGCCTCGCTCTTTACGCTAAAGTTTTTTATTGTTTTAAAAAATAAGGTTTTGAGACAGAGTAAAACTTTAGCGTAAAGAGCGAGGCGTTGAGGAGGGGAAAGCCCCTTCCATATACGGAATAATTTCTGTTCGTTTTAAGTTTTAATGTCGCTCCTTACTTTCAGTTTAAAAAACTTTTTTTTTATTTAATTTGTGAACGTTTTTTAATTAATGCAGGTTTTGATTTTGGCTCACCGTGCATGAATAATTAAAACGAAATTTGCATATTAATTTTACTTTTATTTGGTTAAATGGCTTTCTCGAAACTTGTTGAATTTTATTACGAACATTTTTATTAGTAATAAATATACGTAACTTACGAATTAACTTACGTAACGAACTTCTATATTCATATATTTTAATACGTATATTAGGGGGTTTGCCCCCTAGTCAATACCTTGCTCTTTAAGCTAAAGTTCAAATTTTGTTCCAATTCTTTAAAAATGACCCCTTAATCACAAAGGCCGTTAATTAGAATAGATAGCTCTTTTGAAAGCACTAAAAAAAACTATAGCGTAAAGAGCGAGGTATTGACTTGGGGGATAACCCCCTCATATACGTAATAATTTCTGTTCTTTTTAAGTTCTAATGTTGCTTCTTACTTTCAGTAGAAAAAACTTGTTTTTTTAAATTTAATTTCTGATCAAATTTTAAATAATGCTTGGAAATCCGGCACCCCCTTTATAGAAATATCCCTTACCCCAAAGATACATCCTCCACGGAAAGATTCTCCCGAGTAACCCCCTCTTTCAGCCCCACCCTACCTGAAAAAAATTCTTCCTGAAAATGTCTGTATACTTCCCAGTAACCAATACAATATGTAAGCAATGGGCAAAGTTCATAACTTGCAGCCATTCCCCTGGGAACTGTGGGGGATTAAGTCATCGTAAAAGACATATTTATTAGATTTTCGACTATGCTGAACAAAATGGCTATCTCAAAATTTTGATCGGGTGACTTCGGGAAAAAATGAGCGTGGGAGGGGGCCTAGTTGCCCTCCATTTTTTTGGTCAATTAAAAAGGGCACTAGAACTTTTAATTTCCGTTCCAATGAGCCCTCCTACAATATTCTAGGACCACTGGGTCAATACGATCACCCCTGGGGAAAAAAAACAAACAAACACGCACCCGTGATCTTTCTTCTGGCAAAAAATGCAAAATTCCACATTTTTGTAGATAGGAGCTTGAAACCTCTACAGTAGGGTTCTCTGATACACTGAATATGATGGTGTGATTTTCATTAAGTTTCTATAACTTTTAGGGGGTCTTTCCCCCTTTTCTCGAAAATCAGCCAAATTTTCTCAGGCGCGTAACTTTTGATGGGTAAGATTAAACTTGATGAAACTTATATATTTGAAATCAGAATTAAAATCTGATTCTTTTGATGTATCTATTAGTATAAAAATTCCGTTTTTTAGAGTTTCGGTTACCATTGAGCCGGGTCGCTCCTTACTTACAGTTCGTTACCACGAACTGTTTGATAAATTTCCAGTGAAGGTGGCAAAGTCTCCTGTGTCTTCTAATGGCAAACGAAATATTGAGTTTATTATTGTATACTTGATTGGTGTCATTTCTCCATGTATACGACATATTTTCGACGCATTACCTTAAATTAGGTATTCTTTCCTCAGACCACACTGTCTTTCTATGACGGACAAATAAACGTTCAAATGGGGATAAGTCCATTTATTTAGACAGTGAAAAGAGGTACAAAAGTCTAGATATTTCGATCACATGTACAGCGATCGTCATCAGTAGAAATACTAAGTATTACAATTGAAACTAACATATTTATACAAAAAAAAATAATTAACTCGGGTCATTCACAAAATCTGGTTTTTCTTTGTGTGGGGTGTATTTTCCAGGGGGGGGGGGGGATAAACACCGGCCACCCTTACTATCATGTGTTTTGCTTTTACATGACCAATAGTACATATGTTGGTTATAACTAGATTGTTATACCTACAAAATTGCAGCAGTCTATAGCCATTATGCTGTGTTCACATGCGTGTCTAGCTAGAATCCCATGTCCAGACATGTGTCTTGCTAGACATCAATGTTTAGACAGCTACCGTTCACAGGTAAAATTTGGTGCTTGGCTAGACAAGTTACAGCTAAGCATCCAGTTCTAGACTCTAGAACTCAAAGTCTAGGATTTTCGATCACAGCCCATCAGAAGGTGTCAAGTTCCACTATTTTCATCATCTTTGTTTACATTTTTAAACTGAAATTTAAATTTTGTTTTCTCATCAAGTGTTTTTTTTTTATTTTTGGCAAATAGGCTACACCAGACATAATAGTGAAGCCCACTAAGGCAATTGTTTGGCTTGTGTCATCTATCATTTTGTGACAGTAAAAATAGGGATTACAATTTTGAAAGTTTTGCCCCCGTAAGCTCTCTTGATTGGCTAGAAATGACAGCTGTAATTTATTCGAAAGTAAATTTTTAGTTTTAGCTAAGCACTGACTTCTTCTTGTGAACGGTAATATCCTGGACATTGATTTCTGGCCAGAGACGTGTCTAGACATGAGATTCTAGCTAGACACGCGTGTGAACGCCGCTTTACAGTTTTTTGTCAACTAAAGTGGCGTAGACATGCGTACCTAGCTAGAATCACATGTCTAGACATGTGTCTGGTCAGATATGAATGTCTAGACAACTACCGTTCACAAGTAAAATTTGGTGCTTGGCTAGACCAGTTACAGCTAAGCATCTAGACTCTAGAACTCAAAGTCTAGGATTTTTGATCACAGCCCATCACAATGTGTCAAGTTCCACTATTTTGATCATTGTTGTTTACATTATTAAACTGAAATTTAATTTTTGTTTTCTCGTTAATTTTTTTTTTCATTTTAGGCAAATATGCAACACCAGACATAATAGCAAAGCACACTAAGAAAATTGTTTGGCTTGTTGAATTGAATTGAATTTATTGAAAAAGACAAAACAAGAAGTCTATCACTGAATAGCAATATCAACGGTGAATTACACATAAAAATAACAAATACTTCAATATATTCTCCCCCGTAAGGCTCTATAGCCCGGAAAAAACAGGGGAGAAACAAAGCTAAAAAAACTAAACAAATACATCCATCAAACATTTTTAAAATAGTAAATTCACATCATCAAACCAAACAATACCAACCCTCCTAATCCCCCCCCCACAAAAAAAAAGTATCCAAGCTAGACAAGGGAGTGATACATGAATCCCCCCATACAAATAAATTACAGAACCAATCCGGAGGCATCAACTCATCGGAGAACCGGGAAAAAAACTAATTTTTTGCAAGAAAATCTCTAACATTCTTTTTGAAGATACCAAACGAGTGGCAGTTATCTTGTACTGTTATCTTGTAACAGTAAAAATAGGGATTACAATTTTGAAAGTTTTGACCGCATAAGCTCTCTTGATTCGCTAGAAATTACAACTGTAACCTATTGGAAGTTAAATTTGTGGTTCTAATTTAGCACTGAATTCTCCTTGTGAACGGTAATTTCCTATGCATTGATTTCTGGCCAGACACGTGTCTAGACATGAGATTCTAGCTAGACACGCATGTGAACGCCGCTTAAAAGCAAGGAGCAAAAAACTTGGAAATGCCTCTGAAACAAAAGCAATGTTCTGTTTCCAAATTTGTCATATTTAAAACATATACGAGAAGTACATATTTCCTTATGATATTTTCAAATTCAAAATCCTAATAATTATTTCTACAATAAATCTCTGCTGATTTTGCCCCCTCGTTCGGGTCGTCGGTGGTTGGGAATATACCCAATACCTTTTGTAAGATGCGAAAGGTCAAGGTTTTCACTTAGGTATCAAATGTCATTGATTGCAAATAAATATAAGCTGAATGATAAAGCTCAAATTGATCCATCATAAAAATCTCACCTGAACTTAGAGAAGCAAATATTGAAGATTGTTTTTAAATGTTTCTTCACCATTGATGATGGAATTTTAACATTCATCATATTTTTATCTATATGTTTTTTTCTGTCCCCTCGATGGGATGGCCTCCCACACCCTCCTGCCCAGCATTTCTTTTCTTCCTTCCTTTCTTTTATTTTTTTTGTTTTATACGTTTTTGTTGTTATTGTTTTTCTATTGTTAATTAAATTTCAAATGGGGATAAATCCATTTATTTAGACAGTGAAAACATGTAAAAAACTCTACATATTTCGATGACTTATACAGCGACCGTCATCTGTAGTACTACTAAAATATTAAAATTGAAACTAAAACATTTATACAAAACAAAATAATTAACTTTCCAGTCATTCATAAAATAATAAACTTCCGGGTTATTCACTAGATTTTGTCGAAGAGAGTTCAATGACAATGTTCATTCAAATTCTTGATGTAAATTTTCTTCTTTAATCTTGCGCCTAAATGTAAAATTAAATAAAAAAAACAAGTTTTTTAAACTGAAAGTAAGCAGCGACATTAAAACTTAAAACGAACAGAAATTATTCCGTATATGGAAGGGGCTTTCCCCTCCTCAACGCCTCGCTCTTTACACTAAAGTTTTTTATTGTTTTAAAAAATAAAGTTTTAAGACAGAGTCAAACTTTAGCGTAAAGAGCGAGGCGTTGAGGAGGGGAAAGCCCCTTCCATATACGGAATAATTTCTGTTCGTTTTAAGTTTTAATGTCGCTCCTTACTTTCAGTTTAAAAAACTTGTTTTTTTTATTTAATTTGTGAACGTTTTTTAATTAATGCAGGTTTTGATTTTGGCTCACCGTGCATGAATAATTAAAACGAAATTTGCATATTAATTTTACTTTTATTTGGTTAAATGGCTTTCTCGAAACTTGTTGAATTTTATTTACGAACGTTTTTATTAGTAATAAATATACGTAACTTGCGAATTAACTTACGTAACCAACTTCTATATTCATATATTTTTAATACGTATATTAGGGGGTTTGCCCCCTAGTCAATACCTTGCTCTTTAAGCTAAAGTTCAAATTTTGTTCCAATTCTTTAAAAATGACCCCTTAATCACAAAGGCCGTTAATTAGAATAGATAGCTCTTTTGAAAGCACTAAAAAAAACTATAGCGTAAAGAGCGAGGTATTGACTTGGGGGAGAACCCCCTCATATACGTAATAATTTCTGTTCTTTTTAAGCTCTAATGTTGCTTCTTACTTTCAGTTGAAAAAACTTGTTTTTTTAAATTTAATTTCTGATCGTATTTTAAATAATGCTTGGAAATCCGGCGCCCCCTTCATAGAAATATCCCTTACCCCAAAGAAACATCCTCCACGGAAAGATTCTCCCGAGTAACCCCCTCTTTCAGCCCCCCCCCCTACCTGAAAAAAATTCTTCCTGAAAATGTCTGTATACTTCCCAATAACCAATACAATATGTAAGCAATGGGCAAAGTTCATAACTTGCAGCCATTCCCCTGGGAACTGTGGGGGATTAAGTCATCGTAAAAGACATATTTATTAGATTTTCGACTATGCTGAACAAAATGGCTATCTCAAAATTTTGATCGGGTGACTTTGGGAAAAAATGAGCGTGGGAGGGGGCCTAGTTGCCCTCCATTTTTTTGGTCACTTAAAAAGGGCACTAGAACTTTTAATTTCCGTTCCAATGAGTCCTCCTACAATATTCTAGGACCACTGGGTCAATACGATCACCCCTGGGAAAAAAAAAAACAAATAAACACGCACCCGTGATCTTTCTTCTGGCAAAAAATGCAAAATTCCACATTTTTGTAGATAGGAGCTTGAAACCTCTACAGTAGGGTTCTCTGATACACTGAATATGATGGTGTGATTTTCATTAAGTTTCTACAACTTTTAGGGGGTCTTTCCCCTTTTCTCGAAAATCAGCCAAATTTTCTCAGGCGCGTAACTTTTCATGGGTAAGATTAAACTTGATGAAACTTATATATTTGAAATCAGAATTAAAATCTGATTCTTTTGATGTATCTATTGGTATCAAAATTCCGTTTTTTAGAGTTTCGGTTACCATTGAGCCGGGTCGCTCCTTACTTACAGTTCGTTACCACGAACTGTTTGACTGGTATGCATGGCCGTATTCAAAAAGAGCCCGGTTAATAGAACAGTACCAAAGTATGTCCCGGGAAGGTATTTTGAAGTACCTACCTCTACTCCTTCTCCCTCTAGACGGTCCTCAAATTTACCTACATGAGAGGTCTATTACCTATTTAAATTTACACAAAACAACATTTTACCTTAATTTTCAGTTATCAGTTTCTTTTTCTTTGGCTTTAGTTCAGAAAATGCAATTCATGTTATTTGAGAAGAATTTTAAACCATATCGATGTTTGTTTTTTTTAAGTCTAAAAAGTCAAGTTTGGTTAATGCTAATGAAATAAAATGCTAGGCTACTGGTGCGTTATATGGACGCTTTTATATATTGTGCAAGGAAACCAGTCACGAAAAACCCGCCAGACGGGTTAATTGCAAGAGACCGCTATAGAGAAATGCAATGCAAAGCGTGGTTTTCATTGCGTTTGCAATATTTAAACTGTTGTTTTTGGGGTTTAGGGGGGAAAAAGGAGATCAGGTCACATATTTAATATATGCTATGCTTTACCCCCCACCCCCTAATGTGCAAATATATAGTCCAAATTTGTTTCTAAACTGTTATATATTCATCCTATTTTATTTTATTGGTACTGGTGCGCTATATGTTAAGTGTGGTATAAAAAGTCAAGTTTGGTTAATACTAATGAAATAAAATAAAACGGGATGAATATATAAGTTTAGAAACAAATTTGGGCTATATATTTGCACATTAGAGGGGGATAAAACATAGCATATATTAAATACGTGACCTGACCTCCTTTTTCCCCCCTAAACCCCAAAAAACGACAGTTTAAATATCGTAAACACAATGAAAACTACTCTGCATTCCATATCTCAATAGCGGTCTCTTGAAAATAACCAGTCTGGCGGGTTTCGTCTCTCATTAGTAGGCCTATATAAAAGTAACCATATAACGCACCAGTACCCATTTTTGTCGCAAATGAATTTCAGCCCCCCCCCCCTATATATACCTAACCTAACCCTGAATTGGCATATTTAGGGGGGGGGGCTGAAATTCATTTCCGATAGAAATGATTATTATATTCGTAATCAGCATAAAAAAAAGGCATCGAATGGTGTATTCACTTTTGTCCTAACTCAATAATATGATTCTTTTGATGTATCTATTGGTATCAAAATTCCGTTTTTTAGAGTTTCGGTTACCATTGAGCCGTCAATAATATGAGCTACGAAATATTTACCCATACTTTAGCCTGTAGACCCATCTCTGAAAGTTTCATTTTCCTAACCTAACCCCTTTCCAAGATAGCCAAAAGAAGCTAAAGTAGAATTTTACCACCCCTAAATTGTTGTAAAGGGGGAAGCGGGTCTTAAACGCTAGTAGGCTAGTAGACTAGCACTGCAAGTCTGATCGGCCTAATACTAACTTCTTGAATCTAATGAAGTGAGAATTTGCTTATTATAGTATTTAGTCCAGAATTAGTAATTTATAAGCTTGTTATGCAAGCATGTTTGATTCTAAAGCTTTCCCAGAATATTTCAAAACCTCTTTCCCGCAAAAATGGAATTTACTTACTTTTTTTTACCAGAACTTCAATACGCTAAACTTGTCTTTCTCAACTGCCACAATTCAACTGAAAAGATTGCGTATGTTTGTATGTCTGCAATGCAACTTCGCTACCAGTGTAACATCTAAGCTGTAACAGAATGAAATGTATCTTATTCTTATCGATGTTGAAGGTTCGAAATTCGAGAAAGATAGGGTGGATAGAATGATTTTCAACTTTTCAAATGTTTGTCAGTTCAGGGGCTCACAACTCACAAGGGACATACGCAAGTCACGTTCAAAGGTTACTGGCCCGGTCAAGGCCGTACCCTGACTTGTAAAAACGTAACAAAAATGGATATAAACAAATTTTGTATGCGTTTTTTTTAGTTTTGTTTGTGTAACCTCCCCCCCCCGAATTTTTTTTTAGTAAAATCCCCTCCGAAAAAAAATCTTGGGTGCGACCTTGGGCCCGGTTAGCATTATAACCCCTCCCCCCCCCCCGAAATGTTTTACTGACTCGTAAAAACGCAACAAAAATGGATATAAACAAATTTTGTATGCACTTTTTGAGTTTTTTTTGTGTAAGCCCCCCCCCCCGAAATTTTTTTTGGGGGGTAAAACCTCCTCCGAATAAAAAACCTGGGTACGGCCTTGGTCCTATGGGTAAAGATAAAAAAAAAATTCAGACCATATCTGCAGACATAGAATATAAAAAAAACATTGGTTTAAGCTTCACATATTTTTTTTTGTCTCTGGAGTAGCCTACACAGTTAAAAAGAAAAATAATTGGGTTTATTTCTATTCTGCTATGGAGGTTTCTTTTTGTATGAATAAGTCTTATTTTTACATAAAGTAAAGAGCAACATTAAAACTTGGAACAAAATTGCTATATCTATGAGTGAGCTAACCCATACAGAGGCATGCTCAACCCATGGTCTTTGCACTTAAGTATAATTTCCGTTTCAAAGAAAAGAAGTTCGCATTTCCAATAGCATACTCTTGAGAAACAACACCTTTTTCAGGTAAAATTTTTTGGAAGAAAATAAATAAATAAAGCAATAGGAAAACGGTTAATTATTTTTTACAGCTTTTCTAAGACTTCAAGTGAATTACTATCTCGTACTCTTTGGTCTAATGACAATTTAGCTATTTATGTTATTTTAAACTTTGGACACCACTTTTTACTTTTAGGCAGTTCTACAAAGCTCCCCACCCCAGCTTCCCATTAACACCCACCAAGGGTGGGAAACTAGCACAAAAAGGACCTCAATTCATATCCAACTTTATATATGCCTTTTTTTATCTTTTAAATTTCGACGTAGCTCATTATCTTCCCTTGTTTTTTATATGTTCGTTTTTAATATTCTATTGGGAATTCTCCTAAATGAACGGCTTTTGGTATACTTCTGCTACTACTACTACTAATACTAAGACTCATTGCAGCACCAAGCCACCTGACGCCAATACTACTGCGCCTGATCCTTCTCCACCATGGGCACTGGCAGGGGATGAGGGGGGGGGGGGCAGGGGGAAAGGAAATTTTTCCCCCAGGAAATTTCAGATTACAAAGTAATTATAAGGGAACCAAAAAAAAATGCAGAATATGGAAGTACCATTGAAAAAATGTGTATTGCCCCATCGTTGACTGCCTGACAATAGATTTTGACCCATTAATGAAAGCTTAATAGCCTAACTATTGATAACACTAAATCAAAGAATCAGCTGTTTATGGCGATCCTAAATATGTATTTGTATTTGTAATTAGTGCAGTTATTAGTACACAAGAAAGTTCGTATAATTAAAGAAAACATAAGGAAAAAAACTTAATAAGGGGCAAAATTTGGTATTCAAAATTAAATTAAAAATATTGAATTAAAAGTTTTTATTTGATTTTGTTACTCTTAGTTTTAATGTTTTACTTTGAACAAACAACTTTGATAATACGTTACTTTTTATGAATAATTGAGTCTAAAGGCATTAAATATTTTGGTATTTGATAACCAAGTTCAAAACTGTCGATATTGTTAAAAAATATCCGTCCAACGCTTCGGCATTGCTCAACAGAACTGAATGCTGGGGGTTTATATCTTAGTTTTTGTAAGTAGGCTGTTGTTTTGTGTAATTTTTTAATTGATTCCTTTCTACATTTTTATATACTTTTACTTTAACTGACATACTTTTTTCATTGCCTTTAGAAAAATGGTTGTAAGCTTCATTAAATAAAAAAAAGTTTTTTCGACTGAAAGTAAGGAAAACATTAAAACTTGAAACTAACAGAAATTATTACGTATATGAGGGGGGTTGCCCCTCCTCAATACCTCGCTCTTCACGCTACAGTTTTTCGGCACTTTAAAAAAAGCTACCTATTGTTCTAATTAAACGACCCTTGTGTTTCAGGAGTTGTTTTTAAAGAATTGGCACAAAATTTAAACTTTAGTGTAAAAAACGAGGGGGGCAACCCCCCTCACATACGTAATAATTTCTGTTCGTTTTAATTTTTAGTGTTGCTCCTTACTTTCAGTTGAAAAAAACTTTATTTAATCTCTGATCGTCTTTTTAATAACGCCAGGATACCCGGCTCCACCTCCACAGAAAAATCCTCCTCCACACAGAAATATTTTCTGGGCAATTCAATCCAGGCAAAAATTTTTCCCGGGCAATTACCCTTAACATCTCCACTCCTAAAATTTATTTGGTAAAGAAAAAACAAGACATAAAAAAATTTCGTATAGGAATTCTGGCAAATTCACCAAGGGTAAAATTTCACACCCTGGAAACTTTCCTCTCCATAGAAAATTCTCTCCGTGTAAAATCCTCACAGCAGAAAACTCTTCCTCTCCTCCCACCCGAAAAATGTATGCATATTCCCAATAACAAATAAAACAATGGGTAAATTTTATAACTTAAGAACCTTTCCCCAGGGGCTGTAGGGGGTAATTTTATTTCTAAAAACATAGTTAGTGGGCCTTTCAACTATACTGAAGAAAAAAGTTATCTCAGCATTTTGATCGGAAGATTTTAGGAAAAAGGTGGAGTGAGAGGGGGCCTAGTTGCCCTCCAATTATTTTGATCATTTAAAAAGGGCACTAGAACCTTTCATTTTCAATACAATGAGCCCTCTCTCGACGGTCTAGGGCCACTGGGTCGATACGAACACCCCTGAAAAAAAAAAAATAAACAAGCACCCGTGATCTTTCTTCTGGCAAAAATTAGTAAAGAGTAAGGAGCTAAGGAGGAGACAGCCCCCTTCATATAAAAAATAATCTCTTCAAATAGGTTTCAAATCTGTTCCTTGCTTTCAATTGAAAAGCTCTGTTTTTTATTTAATTTCTGAATGTTTTCCAAATCATACTCAGGTGTAACCAAGATATAATTTGAGGTACCTCTCCTTTAAATCCCTGGTTAATTACTTTTAAAATGTGTAAATCAATAAATGTACGTACATTAGTACCGTCCTACGTTTAAATTTTCAATTTAAATTTTGAACAAAATTTGAATATACTTAAAAAATTGGCGATGAATAGCAATTTTGGTAAAAAGTCCTTGTTAATATTACTACAAAAGAATTTCGGTTGTATAAAAAGTAGTATTATTGTTTGTATGGATGGAAATTCTGTGAGACTTATGATCTTCTACATAGCCTAACTGAAGCCATCATAACCTCTACAATAGGACTTTCTTATCAATAAATACATTACATTCATTTTTTTAAATACATTGAAATACTTCATAAATAGTACTGATATACACAGTCCGAAGCCTACAGGAAAACCTACAAGAATATGGTCAAAAGTGTAATAGATTGAAAACCAACATGAAAATATACATTGGAATTGCGCAAGAAAAACCCATGCCATTGACACTGTATTTACACGTGAACATTCTAAAAGTTGGCAAGGTTTTTTGTTTTTGATAAGAATTGCACAATGAATGTATCGTTTGACGTGGGCATTTTTTATGAGCCAATCAGAAGTTGTTCAATATACGATAACTTGATTTGTGGTTGGGGTTTGAATAAAAGGAATGGTTTTCACTACAATTCATATTAGTAGGAGAATTGAATTCAGAGAGAATAGTTTATTTGAGAGGATATTAGTGGAGAAAAAATGAGTGGTGCATTTACATTATTGGAGATTAATGACGGAGCCGACAGTAGCAGCAACGATATACGAGTAGCCAATGTGGCTGTGGAAATAACTGCTGGCTGTAGACTATACCTTGAATGCGACAGTATGTATGCTAGATACGTGATATCATTAAGCAAGTTTAAGCAGGAGGAGCAACTATGTTTTGCTGGAAAAGTGAATATTCTCCATATAAATAAACTTCGGTCAGCATTAGATGTCCTATCGAAATATATTGATGAGAACAAAATGCATCAGTGAATATTATTATTGTAATTATGTTCAATAAAATCGTTTCTAAATCAAAGGTATTTTTCTTTCTATAGTAGACTGGCGTATATTTTCTAGAGTACAAAAGAAATTCTGGTTAGTCTGAAGTTGGTTGTGAAAGTGTTAGGACTAAAAAATGGATAGATTTGAGAAAGAGCGAATCTTGGGGAATCTAGTGTTTATGGAAAAACATTTGATTCTAGATGACGATTTTCTAGAGCTGTCTATTCAAAGGAAGATATTTTCTCGGGGAATGCTTGTCGATATAATGAAAACTGATTCTCCATCATTAGACTATTGTATGAAGCTTCTACATCCTGGTCCAAATGCATTTACACAATTTATTGATATATTGATCACGACACGGCAAAATGATATTGTGGATATGCTTTTAAACATTAGTTTAGAAATTTAGGACTTTTTTTCATGAGAAAGATGGTGCTCAAGGATGATTTACTCCTCTCTCTATCTCAGACAATTTTTGTTGTTCATTGTGGTTTCATTTCAGCTCAGTTTCATTGTGGCAGTGAGAGTGTCAACACATGAAAAAATGTTCCATACATGTCCCCTATGTATGTACACACTGGGCAGCTGGTCATCATGTGAGAATTGCACAATGATTGATGAGTATGATGAAAAGTGTAGATTATGCAACCCGTGTAAATTGCATAAAGGATATGCTGTACAAATTAAAGTTTGTAATTCCTGTCTTGAAGAGGTGTGTGACTCTCATCCTAGAGACCACCTATGCTCCAATTGCCATTATGATAAATGTAATCAGTGGGAGAATACATATCCAGCTATGATTGGAAAGAATCCTAAGCGTGATTTTAGTTTATTACTACGAGATTGGTATCGTCGTGGTTTTAGATTGTTCTGGGAGGAGGAGCCGGGTCAACGATTCAACTGCTGGAACAACAAAAGAATATGGTTTCTACATCATCGTTGTGAAGACAATTGGTCTTATGATTATAAGCCCACTGATTTTTATTTGGCTGTGACGGAATGTGATTCGACACTTGAGGACACTGTTTGTGAAATTGCTTCAAATAAGCAAATTGAAACATGTGAATTCTATAGAATGAATGAGAATAGTATCATTGACTATACACAGAGATATGACAAGAGTGAAGTCACACTCTATTGTAGAAAATGTGACCCTGACATTGCAGTACATCAGGATCAGTACACTGTGAATTCAGATAATCTACCTGCACTAGTTGTTGTCGACAAATACCTATACCTAGTAGAAGATGAAATCTAAAGAGTAGAAAAGTCGTTTTATCATGTATATAAATTTTTATTAATAAACAATTTCACATACATTTTTAGAACATTTTATTCGTAGGGCACTAAAATCAATATTAAATACGCTTGTAAGTATATTTTCCACTAGAAAGTCGTTCAATCGAGGTAAGTCAACGTAGATGTTGAGAAACTGCTTGTAGGTGTAGCCACGACATCTGAACATGAAAAAGAGTAGCGCATGAAAGCCACATGTCTTAGTCGTTAAATCCTGTACTCTTCGTTGATTTTGAATAATGGTTTTCCCACTGCTTTCAATAAAGTTGCTGGTTTTGATGGGATTTCTCCATTGATAAATGATGAATCGCTATAGCTACGAGAGCCGGTGGCAATGTGACGTTGATTGGTGATCGTATGGGGGACAAGAAGTTTAATGTTGTTACCATTGGCTCTTAGCTTTTCCACTGCCAATGCAGAGCTCATAACTAGTTGTTTTCGGACGTGGAGAATTGCCGATGTGATAATGACATTTGCATCGGGTGCTGCAGGAAGTGTTTTTCTCAAAATGAAATTCGATGGGGCCAGCTGTAACTTTATGTCAATCTTGACATTGGGGGGTAGCCATTGGGATATATTGAATATCTCATGATTTAATTTTCCAGCCAGATGATACTCCTGGGTCACTGCAGTAGTCAACTCGCCGTCAGTATCAACACCTGATCGATATTCATAGCCCAATGATTGTCCTCTCAACTCCTTGTATGCCTTTGGTGTCATCATCATAAATTGTATGTAGCTTGCATAGTTTGATAAATTATTGCTAGTGCTCACCAAAGTACCATTAATAAATACATTAATTTGTTTGAATAGGTTGTGTAGAATACAGTTCTCGTAGGAGAGACCATCGCCAGCATTTGGAGTTGTATTATCCGACTTTTTCTTCACCGCAACATTTAAATCAATAAATGCTGATGACAAATCAATGAAATAGTCTTCATTGGAAAATATTTGAAAGTGTATATTTTCCGAGAGGGGTTGTTGGGGGTGAAATTGTTCATAGTAGCCATAATTGACACTGACATCAACATTTTCAGCATTGAATAGATTCAATGAGGAACTAATTGATGGATATGCTTCCTTGTGGGGGAGATAAGTCATCTTAAGAGAAGAAATCCTTCTTTGATCTAACAATCTTTTTCTTTTTCTTCTTCTGCTTATTGGCCTTCCTTGTTTTATTCCTCAAAGTCCTTGTTGATGTCCTTCGCTTCCCGCCTGGGTGGAGACTGATGAGTGAATGACGTGCACGCACCCTTTTCAATCCCTCCCCATTTTGTCAAGATTTTAATTGCTCACCAACGGCTCTTACTGAAGATCTAATATTTTCTTTAACACTCTCCTTGAAATTCTGGCCCGACCCGCAGTCCTGTGGTGTGGAGGCAGCAAAATTCGATGCAGCAGGTACAAGATATTTTCTGGCAAGGGGTAGTGCAGAACGAAATAGCCTAGCAAACCAGCTACCAAGACCATAGTCAGGCATTGTAGTACGACCCTTGTAGTAGTCCAATCCATTGCCTATTTGACGTGGACTTAAAGCACCAACATAGCAGTCGATATCAGGGCAGACAAATGGAATTCTTCTATTGTTCATTTTAGGTGATTGTGCTGTCGCCGACAATGGGTCGAAAATGACATGTAATCACTGCTAAGCCTTTTGTTATTGCTAGGGGATCGCCCAATTCACTCCTTAGTGTTAACTGACAGAGTTCCAAATACGAAGTGTTTACAGGAACATACTGAAGATGCTTTATATTATAGTGATGAACAAGTTCATGAGATGTTTTTCGTTCAAGAACACGTAGGAGGGGGACATTTGAATTACCGACTCTCGATGTTTCCACAAAGGATGCATAGAGAAATATGCAAGAGTCCGAGGCTAAACCAGGCGGATAATCACCAAAAATAACTTGATCCATCCCGTAAACGGTGCCAGCATTTTTCCCATTGATCGTATTCTGTTTAAAGCCAAGAACGTCTCTCAGATTATCATTGAGAATAATTATTTCAGTGTCAACAGGTGAGGTAATGTAAATACTATTGTGTTCCAATGAATAATTAAAATGGAATTTACCATTCCTACGATATGAGATTTTTCTATTGATTGTACGACACAAATCTGTCATATTATCATATTCAATATATTTCAATTTGGCATGTGGATATTCGCTAGATTTAAGTGCTTCAACCCATTCATAGTCGACAAAGAGTGTCCAATCGAATGGTATAACTTTTATATCATACACACGATCCTTTCTCAGGATGTCATAGGTATTTTTGAGAATACAGTCGACAAGAGCCACTTCATATGCACCATCAAATTTGATGGCGGGGGAGAGTTTTGTCCAAAAATCACTTGTCGTATTCAAGTCGTTGTAGAGGGGATCGGAAACATTGGACATGAAAGTTACATAGAAATCATTGGGCATTGTCAATATCTTCAACACCGATCCAAGAATCAAAATCAGAGTTGTATCCTAGCCACCGAACAAGTAACTGTTTCTTACCCCTGCGAGTACGAGTCTTTAATATCTTTTTAATTTGATAGATTTCACTATTATTTTTAACTTTTTGTAGTTCATAGTCATAAAAGCCGCCGTGAATCTCTTCATCTTTAGTATCACGCAGACGATAAGTTATGGGTTTAGTGTCTAGGATTTTTGCCACTTTAAAAAGTTCTGTGGACCACAAGTAATTCCCCTTTTCAAAAACATTAGTTGTTCTATTAATTCGAACAGTATCACCAACATTGAATTTATTTTTCTTCTTGACAATCGATTCATTGGAATATTGTTTAAGAAAGGTGTCAATTGTATCATGATCAGAATGATGAACTTCTGTTGGTGTAGAGTTGGACAAAGATCGATGAGGTCGTTGATTATAAATCAACATGATTTTATCTAAATCATGAATAAAAGCCGATGTATTTTTCAATGTACAATATCTTGAAATTAAAAGTCGAATAGTTCTTATCAATCGTTGCAGCTTTTATAGGACTGCAGCCTTTATAGGACTATGACTATGATAGAGCAGTGTACTATATTTCTCTAGTACTTCTGCAACATGAGGATTAGCAAATTCACTACCGCGATCCGTTTGAATTTTTTATGCGAATCCTGTTCGAGAATACTTTCAATGGCCTGAGCAACTTCAACGCCTCTCTTTGATCGCAATGGAATTGCATATGCATAACGACTATAAACACTGATTGCAAGTAGAATGTACTTGTACGGTGTATTGTGACGTCGTTGAATCTCATCTAGAGTCAGGAGATCTGCTTGCATTATATGCAATGGGTAAAAGGCTTTAGTTTTTCGATATTGATTGGCACGAAGTCTATGATTTCTATGCAGAGTGTAACTTGATTCATTTTGTAGATAGTCTTGTACACTTTTAGTGTGAACACCAGTGACATTGGAAAGAGTGGTGGGGGAACTTAAACTCCCCGCCTCACCAATATTTTCATAAACACCTTTCAGAACTTCAACCATTTTGAACGTAAACACGTTGTGTAACGTCCGCTACCCTTTTGTATACTGGATGGTGATGGTGACATGATACGTTTTCGCTTTTTCCTCGCCACCATTGTCAAGTTTTTCCACTAGGTGTGCTAGTATTTTCCAAGATTGATTTAAAATCTTGTTCTTCTTCTTCTTCATATTTTAATGGTGTTGTTGTTGTTGATGATGATGCATGTTCATTTAATTTTTTTAGAATTTGACTATTGCTAATAAGACTTTTGGAGAAGTTTAATGTATTTAGAAAGTTGTATAGATGAGCGTCAAATGATAATAGTCCTTTACGATTTGTAAGCATGTCATAGATTAAATCAAGTAGATTATAGCTCTTGCCCTGAATTATAATCCCTTTCCCATTGCTCTCAACTTGAATATGATCTTGACCACTTTCCATGAGATAGGTTAGGAGTCGTTTACTTTGTTCACGATATGAATGGGGCGTTAGATTTCCAATTTTCAATACAATTGAATCCAATTCCTCCTTCTTTAATTGTGTTCCAGTAGCAGCAGAATCCTGAGGAGATGATTCTTTTTTGTGATCAATACCAGCAGCAGCAGTGGCCTTCACACGATAGGGCTTATGTTTGTCCACTCGGCGAAGTGCATCTTGAAGTAAAAGCAGTTTTTTATCATCCTCAATATTCTCAATGTCAAGGAATTTACTCAGATTGTTCTCAAAGTGTTCCTCGGGTGAGAGAGCGAGTTCTATTGGAGTCAATTTATAGGGTTTTGCCATTCTCTCTCTCTAGAGAGAAAACTGTTTACAAGTCCTGCAATTATTGGCAGTAAAAGCGTGAAAAAGCTACCGCCCGCCTGAAGAAGTCGTTTCTTTTTAAAATTCTTTCCTTTCTTTTTAGAGGCCAATGTACGTACAATGGAACGATGTTGCTTTGCCTGTTGCTTAACTGCTTCTGGCAGTTGAACATTACCCTGAGTCAAATTTAAACAAAGTTCAGATATTAGATTAATGAAATCATTGTCAATACCATGTTTGAGTATGGCTTTCCTAAGCGAAGGTTTTGAAGTGCTTAGAACTGAAAACAGATGTCTATTTTCATGTAGTTTCTTCAGTGTCATGATAGCAACTAATAGGTCTTTTTAGTGTTCACAGGGAGATGAACTGTAATTTCATTGTCAAAAATATCTGTGACTACACGCAGATCCTCGGGTATATTTTGATTAAGATCCAATAGGATATAACCGTAGGGTTTATTAGTTGCCTGATTGTATGCTGAGAGGAGAAATTTGGGGGCACCTGGATAGATTTGTTTATTGAGTTATTAGCGAGCTAGAATCACGAACAACTCTGTAGATGATATAGTAGGTGCAGTTCAATGCAAGTGTTCGCATACATTTGCTCTGATGAAAGAGATTGTGTAGAACCAGAGTAACGGAAATCTGTTCATGATGAGAGCGAACAGTGAACAGTCGTAGCATTTCCTGGGACCATTGTTCAATAGATTCAGCCAGATCGTCAATGATCAGCCAAGAGTTTGGTTCAATAATGGTGAAAACATCAAGTCCCTGTATGAATTGTATCTGCACCAATCCCGTCGTGGCAATTGCTTTTATTTTATCGTATGGCTCCTGCCAAATACTGTAACAATAGTAGATTTTTTTCGGCTTTTCCACAAACATTTTATCGCAATTTTTAATTATTTTAGTTAAGAGTGTTGTTTTGCCTGACATTGACGGCCCACACAGAAACGATCTGAATGGTGTTTTAAATTGATACATGTTCCCTTCAACAGTTCACCTAGACAGCTAATTGTAGACTATGGATGTCTAATGACTAAATAATTTCCCTATTACTACTCCGTTCAAGAAGAAGAAGACGAATAAAGAATGATATAAATTTTTTAATGATATAAAAAATATTACATTGAACATGAAAGCACATTAAACATGAAAAAATACACTTTTTTAAAAGTTATTTATAATAAAAAATACAACATTTATTAGAATAAAGCACTTGAAATAATATCACTTTTATTTACAGCATTTGGTATGGGATCCCCTCCCCGGGGGCGGCCGCTGCGGCGGGCCGGGAACCGCCGCGGGCCGGGAAGCGGGGGCCCGCTGCGGCGGGCCTGGGCCGGGGGGGCATTAAATAGTGGAAATTGATCTGCCTTGCACACACACATTGAAAATTGTTTGTGATATAGAATTAAAAAGAATTTAAAAAACACTCCATTACCTAAAAAACCCTCCCACCCAATTTATACTTTTTTTTAAAATGAATTTAAGTTAATTTTTCTAGACCGAGTTGTTTTCTGTACTCTATACATTCAACTCGGTCTGAAATTAAATAATGACCGTGTGGTAGTACCTTCACACCATCCTCAAGTACATAGACTTTTTCCGATATGGCCGACATGGCGTTTTTCTCAACTCTAACTGTGTAGTTTTTAAATTGTAAAGAGCGAATCGCCATGACTTTCGCCTTGGCACTAGACTACGTTCCACACAGTTTCTATACACACTCAAGTCGAAATTATTTTTTACAAAGTGTGTAGGTACCCCCTTGCAAACTTGTTTGATATCCTTGCTGTGCGTTTCCACACAGTATACCTTCGGACCAGGAAACACATCACTGGATATCAGACCGCTACCCGTTTCAGATTTTAGCGTTAACAATTGATTTGGGGCCTGGCGTTTCACTAACTCTGGGTAGAGGGATTCGTCCCAATTAGTGTAGTCCATTCGTGAGCTAATGTACTCGCCATTTTCCAAATCATTCAATAGATTTTCAGTTTTGACTTTTAACAGGAGTGAATCAGTGTCCCCGTAATACACTTGAACTTGTGCCTCAATCGGCCACTGTACCTTGCATACATTATGATAAAATGACAACATGAGTTTCTTGGATATTTCAACTTTTGCACTTCCGCCTGCAATATTTTTATTTAAAACAATGCTTCTTTTCTTACAGTGTAGGAGCACCATATCAGAGTCTATGATTGTGAACGATGTGAAGTTTGGATCCGCAATGATTCGAGCACAATCTTTGGGATTGGTTTCAATGTCACATCGACTTCTGTTTCGTACACTCTCGCAAATTTTACCGAAAGCTGAGTTCAAAATGAGTTTATAGACTTCTTTTTCAACTTTCGTTTTCGCTTGTGAACGCTTACTGACAAACGTGTCAATAAACGTTTTCATGTAAGGCTTTTGATCAAATTGGAGGGCTCTATGAATCTTTGTGACCTTGAAACCATTGGACACCATCCATTTCAATAGCACGTGATGAACAACGATATTCTGTTTCGGGTTGAGGTCGGCAATTAGTTTTTGTTTTGAAGGTACCCAGTGCATACTCCCGTCCTCTACTAAAGATAAATTTTAGAGGCTCAGAGAGTCCCTACCCACCGGTCTATTTATGCACGGAAAAACAAAGTCTTTTACCGAGTCATGGATTTCCATGGGTATTTCACCGTCAATTTCAAAAAACCATCCCTGTGCCCCATTCTCCTCAACACTGGCAATGTCGGGGAAATTCGAAGCACATGGATTGTCAAGCCATTTATAATTGCCACACGGCAAACAGTAGTGAGACATTGCCGATGGGTAAAGAGGATTCATATCCAAAAAACTGCGTCCGACTTTTCATCGGTGTGCTGTCCACTCGGATCAGTTTTCATGATACGATCCCCGTGAAAAACATACCCACCCCTCATTGATCTCTCTACCAACAGATGCTGATCCAAATCAGCGATCAGACCTAATTCTTCTTTGCTGATTTTAAGTATCAAGTCCATCACCAAATGAGGAGTGGAAAAATAATAACCTAAATCCAACCCAAATTCCCCATAGATTTTATCCGTATTTTTGCACACAATGTCCAGAAGAGTGAGTACATCACTGGCCAAGTATAGTTAACAATAATCCCAGCCATTTTTACACCCACCCTTTGCCCAAACCCTCTTAGCAAATTCGTAGTCGCTAGTGGTGCACTCACTCTCAGTAAGAGAATTGTAAAAAGCTTCAATGGGCGGTAGTGACACCTCATCTAGCCTCGAGGCAGAGTTGTAATAATCATATGGATATATACCCTTACACGTTAATAAATCATATATTTCTTCATCGGGGAAGCACTGTTTGAGGAGGGGGAAGCTATCAAAATTGTCACTTTTCTGTACCTGAATCAATTGACTTAAAGATTTGGGGAAGAAGCTGAAAGAGTCTAAAAAACGGATTTTATTCAGGCACGTGTTACCCTTGTCAACTGTTTTCCACATGCAGTACTCTCTGTTCTAGCAGCTGTGTCAACTGTTTCTAGCAGCAGTAGCTTCTCCGATGATTTGGGTATGATATTATATGAAAAAGAACCATCTATCCATGCGTCATCTACAACTCCACCCTTGGCAATGCGGGCCAACGCCGGAAGAACAAACTAAGTCGTAATTGGAATTGTGTATAAAAACAGGTACGAAATATTGTTGTCTAACGTTTAAATTGCATGACTGGTGTGCTACCCCTCTAAAGTTACTCCTCCCGATGTAATTTCCTGCCACAAATGATCATGGTCGATCACCTTCCTCCTCCCTCCATTCCCAACACCATCATCAAATTCTCCCTTGCAAACCCAACACATTTTACGATTTTTAATGGCCACTATGTCATCTGGTGATAGGAGCATAGGATAGTTTGTATAACGAAGGCGCGAAATTGCACCGTTCGCTGTTTTGATTAGACTGACCAATGCCGAGCGCATGCAGTCTTCACCGTCACCCAACATCTCAACTACATCCAGCACTTGCATGGTATTATTGGAATCTCGTTGCGCATGAGCGTAAGAGACTCCTATGGCTTCATGTATATTAACACGATATGAATTTGACGGATCGCACACGTCTGTCAGTTTAGCTTCGCAGTCCAAAGCGATCTTATTGCTCTGCAGGAGCGTGTTTAGAAAATTTTTAAAACGTAAGATCACTCTATCTCCGCTTACCGTCTCTACAGCCTGGTATCCATGACGTTTACAGTGTTTCATTTGATGCTTTAACTTTAAATCAGAGCGAAATCTTGAGAGACATGTTGGACAGTAATAACACACACCACCCCGATGTCTACCCTCACTTAGAACCCTACTAATATCCGTAATTGGATTGAAATGACCAATTGAATCGGAGTCTGTGGGTGGGGTGTATAGAAGCCACACCCAATGTTCTACTGATTCAACTGAAGGAGCTCGCACTGGAAATAATACACCCTTCTTATCGGAACGCTGACCTTCTTCAAATTCTGTTTCATACTGTAACACCTTGACACCAATCTTTAAATGTGCATTAACCCGCTCAAAAATATCTATTCCTTTTAGTGTCACGGGAAATTATCCATTTAAACAATTAAAATCTACTTTGGGAAACTTTGAACCCTCCCTACCATTAACTGCCATTTTATCCAACTTTTTCCTAGATGCATCTATTCTAAGTGGTCTGTATGCTGCAATTAAAAATGCATACTTGAAACACTGTAGCCTCGTATCGAAACAGATTCGTTGTATCCCCTGACACCCCTCTAAATCTGAATGATATTTTAAACTCAATTGCCCTCCCTCCCCCATGCCCACCTCTTACAATAAAATCCTTTTTAAAACTACAATATTAACATTTAAACTTTCAATAAATAAAACTACAGATCCACTATCCCCCTCGTTATAATTTTCCCACTTACTTTGAATACTATTAGCCCAATTTAGAAAAACCTCCCCATAATTTGATAAATGCGGGCGAATTGCCAACATCTCTGTGTGCAAGTATTTTGAATACATCTCACCCGCATTCTCATTTAAAAAAAATATTTTTAGTGCTATTGATGCTTTTAAACTGACCCCCACTCCCCACACCCCCATCTGATGTTCAAGAATGGCTCGAATCTTATTAGTATATGAATGTGTAATGGCCGAGGGATCTGTTATTATATCCCCCGACATTAGAGAGTTGAAGGGGTCACCGAATTTGGCGCTGTAGACCTTTGTGTGGTGCAAGGCAGAGTTGGACAGAAAAAAATCTGGAAGAGGGGTACTGGTGTTGTTGTATTACTACTACTAGTACTAGCTATATCATTAAGCGGAATGGTGGGGGTGACACAGAATTGTCAATAACACCACCACTCCCAGTCTGTTCAATAACATTGGTTGGAGATGGCATGAGGTCCCCTAGTACATATTCCAAGGTGTTTGGAGACAATTGATCGAGCCAGCCTGTATTGTCCTGTGATGTAATTTATTTATGAGGACCCGGCTCAGATGCACTAGTAACACCCTCTAAATGCACACGCATAAATCTATCTATTCATTCCGGGTCCTCAATCATGTCAATATCCCAATTTAAGTCGTCTAGGCTAGCCATTTCCCCAAAAACATCATTAAGAAAACCCCTATGCCATTCCATATTATCCAGAACTAATGTAGGTTCATCACTGAACTCCGTTGGTGCTGATGTCCTCATCAGCCAATAGCGCTGCTATTTCGTTAATCTGTAGAAAAAAAGGTTTTATTTTCTATGTGAAATAAGCATTATTTCATAAAGTTGAAAAATCATGTTCATTTTTTTTGACGAAAGTTTTATCCCAATTATAGCACACTTTTGTTATCAAAAAAATTGTTTTTTTAATTGGATTCGAATTTATCAAACAAATGCATAATAAATTACAAATTTTTGCTTATAGCATTATTTATAAAACAAGTGAATAATGAATTACAAATTTTGTTAATAGCACACATGCATATGCGCACACACACACACATGCGCGCACACACACACATGCACGCACACACACACACACACAAACACACACACGCGCGCACACACGCGCTGAAATATTCTTACAGGTTGAAATTATGTTTCTAACCCCTTAGCCTATATTCCATTAGCCTATAACGCGCTGCGGAAACAGCGTCAGATAGAATGTCTCTGAATGCGCCACGGAAACAGTTTACGTGACATCAGAATTTCTACTTCCAAATTTCTTAATTTTCTCATAACTTTTGATGGATTAAGGTAAACGAAATAATTTAAAAAGATTCAAAATCAGCATTAAAATACAATTCAGTTGATATGTATAATGAAAAAATTTCACCACCCGGATCAAAACATAAGAAATAAATATATGCCATTTGATCATTATGTTGTTATTGAATTTGCACTATTCATTATACTATCTCAATGAATTATCGAGTAGATGCGGCACATGCACCGCTCAAACACGCACACACACACACACACACACACACACACACAACAATCATTACGTCGTTATTGAATTTGCAATATTCATTATACTATCTCCATGAATTATCGGGTAGACAGAAAAATAAGCGGCGCATGCACCGCTCACACACTCCTTCAAATTAACTTGGAAAAAAGAATCATTAGCGAGGAATAATATTTGAAATCTCACATTTAAATTTGCAGCTTGCATGTTGAGAGCTGTAGGGGCCACATCATTCTCGCCTTGCATTGGTCGTGAAGGACCTGGCAATCCTTGATAGGGGGTGACTTCCCGATCTTGACTAGATGAGGCTGATGCATTATGAGAATCTATCCATTCCCTCTTGAATTTTCTGCCAGGTTGCATAGAGGTTTGTGCAGAGCTGACACTGGCTTGAGAGGCTCCTGGCTGGTCCAGAGAACTCGTAATGGAGCTAGCATATCTGATGATGGATGGTCTTGCAGCTTGCATCGATGTGATATCACCCCATCTTGGTCTCTTTTCGGGGGGAGGGTAATTGTATGAATCCACTTCCACATCCTTAAAAAAGAAGAAAAATTTAGTAAGGAAATAATAAGCCCTCTTTTACAGATAAATTGCCCTCTAAAGTTTATTCTGGTGTTTGTAGCACTCTATGTCTTAGCACTTTAGAATAAAACAGAATAAAACAACAGAGTCTCCCAAACTCCGTAAAGCTATTTTTAAATGTATAAGAATTATTTATTTAACAGAAATCATCGCATTTTGAATGGCCACCAAGTAAAGAAAAAAACCCTTGTATAACCGAAACCCCGTACAACTGAACCCCTTTGCTACTGAACCCCCGTGCTACTGAACCCCCGTGCAACTGAACCCTCGTGCAACTCAAGCCCCATTTAACTCAACTCCCCGTGCAAGTGAACCCTCCATGTAACTGAACCCCTGTATAACCGAAACCCCGTACAACTGAACTCCCGTGCTACTGAACCCTCGTGCAACTCGACCCCATTTAACTAAACCCCCGTGTAACTATACCCCCTTTAACTGAACCCTCATGCAACTCAATCCTCCATGCAACTCATCCCCTTCGAAACACTTTTCAGCCATTTCTTGTTAAATTTTGCAACTCAACCACATTTAACTAAACCCCGTGCAACTGAACCCCCTTTAACTGAACCCTCGTGCAACTCAACCCCCCGTGCAACTCAACCACATTTAACTAAACCCCGTGTAACTGAATCCGCATGTAACTGAACCCCCGTGCAACTGAACCCTCGTGCAACTCAAGCCCCATTTAACTCAACCCCCGTGCAACTGAACCCTCCATGTAACTGAACCCCTGTATAACCGAAACCCCGTACAACTGAACCCCCGTGCTACTGAACCCTCGTGCTACTGAACCCTCATGCAACTCGACCCCATTTAACTAAACCCCCGTGTAACTGTACCCCCTCAAAAACCTCATTCTGTCAAATTTTCAACTTGATATGCATAGCCCAGTGCCAGGAACCAGTGGGAACTATTTTAAACTGACAACACTGTCCATTTGAGGGGAAGGGAGATTTCAAAAACATCTTGCCATAAAATAATTTGCCTTATAAAGTCAATTCTGAGTTTAGTGTACTATTCTTTAATTAACGATTTTAATATCAATTTTTTTTTTTAGTATACCATAGCGCTAGACCCTATTTTAAATTGACAATATTGTTCAAACATCACTTATGTATCGCATTTCAACGGCTTTACTCACCTTTAATTTAACCCTAAAAAGAATCTATTTGTCAAGGAGACCCTTGCCGCTATCCTTCAACATATGGTATTAATAATTTCAGATAACGCATGTAAAAGCCTGTTTGGAAATTGTCACTCTTGTTAAGAGAATTAGACACAGATACTTTTAGAGCGGAAACTCTATTTTTGATCATGTGAAAAGCCACATTTTGAACGAAATAACTAAAACTAAGGGATTATGGTCGTAACACAGCAATTGAGGAGGGGTTTTTTGTTTTTCATAATAGAAAAAAGCATACTTAGCGTTTTCTAATGACTATACACATCATATTTTTACGGGTTTGTATTGTTGGAGGGGAGGGGGGCTAAGTCCCCCTGAAATTTGAATTTACTGGTAAATGCTTTTTATCTGGAAATAAATTAAGAAATTTAATAAGCTGTACTCACATTGACAATTGACGAATCCATTGTTTCAAAGTTAATAATAAAATTCTGTGTACTATGCTCGATATGCTAAAACATAATGAAAATTATATTCCAATACATGAACATTTTATACGGGGTTTCAAGGACGAATAAAAAACGGATGTTGTTACATAATTTCGCGCGTGCTCCCAAAACATGTTTGACTAAATTTTAAATTTAGTCAAACATGCCAGTTTTTTAAAACATACCAGTTTTTTAAAACATTTTAAAACATACCAGTTTTTTAAGAAAAAAAATGAGCACGTGAACTGACGACGTACATTCATTGTGCAATTCATATCAAAAACAGAAAAAAACCTGTCTGTTTAAATTATATTATTACGACCAAACTCTCAAAACATGCTAGACTACATTATACCTTGCCAAGTTTAAAAAACCTCGACTTTAGTTTCATAATATGCATTATAGTGAGCCAACTTTTAAAAATATTCACGCGTGAGTTTAATGACAAAACCATGGGTTTTTCTTGCGCAATTCCAATGTATATTTTCATGTAGGTTTTCAATCTATTACACTTTTGGCCATATTCTTGTAGGTTTTCCTGTAGCTTTCGGACTGTGTATATCAATACTACTTTCATATAAATAGAAAAAGAAAAATATTACCATTTAAAATTGCTGAAAAATAAGTTCCTAGCAGCATTTGCAATTCCAAAGAAATTTCCTGGCGGGGCTGATTATGACATGCCTTGCCTTTTCCACCTCCGTGCTGGTAGAAATCGGAATGTAACATTTTAGCTGTATAGAGAAACAATTTAATTAATTCCTACTCCCCCTATCTCTTGACAAATGAAACTAAGAGAGGAAAGAATATAACAAAATGAAAAATAAAACAAAAAAGGTGAAGAAACGAGGATTTATCTGAAGCCTTGTGAAGAATAAGCAGATTGTCCATTAAAATGTACTTTTTAGGGACTACCCTATCCCCACCTAAAAATGACTCATCCCTCCCTCATTATAGCTGATACGCAATAACACATCGCCAAACATAGCCTAATTTCATTACAAATAAAGCGAATCAACTTGGTTGAATCCAGTACTGCCACCATGTGGCATTACTTCTTTTACAACTGGAAAGCCTAAAATATAATTATTCATGCTTTTAAATCAATTAGCTTTTCAGAATTTTAAATTGATTGCAAATTCGGGGTAAATTCGTAGTTCTGCGCCCTAAAATAGCAAGAAAACAAGAATCCTGGTCCAATCTGTACGGTCACTTAAAAAAGAGCTTTAAATTTACGCTTGAATGAGCTCCCTCCCAATTATCTTAAACCTTCAGTTTGATACAATCACTTTTGGGAAACAACAAAACAAATAAACATGCATAGACGATGTTTCTTCTGAAAAAAAAAATAAATAAAAAAAAAACCGAAATTCCACATTTGGAAGATTAGAGCTTGAAACCTCTATGGTAGGGTTCTCTGATATGATGTATCTAATAAAGAGATTTTCAATAACATCGCTTTCTTTGGGGGGGTATATTTTGTTTCATTTTGCATGCAATTTAATTGCTCTTTTTATTTGAGAGTTTTTTCCTAAATATATTTAAAAATTAACTTATTCCTACGAAGAAAGAAAAATACTGAAACATATTCCCTGTCACCCAACCACCACTGATATTTTGTCGTTTGCCCCCCCCCCTGGAAAATTTTCTGCCGGTGCCCCTGTGAATTTCCACACCAATCTGTTCAGAGATTTACTGATTAGCCCCCACCCCGATAAGGCTCCAATCCTATTTCTTATATATCTTTTCTTTCATTATAAAGTCGGGAAAGTATAGGTTTTAGGCCAAGGAAGTGGGACTTAAAGTTACTTTATGTACAGCTTATCGTTTGATATAGTCTAGGGTCATTCAAATGAGGAACTAAAATTATCCTGAGACAATTCCTCTTGAAAACACCTAACATATGTTCCTAAGCCTATCGAAACACGCACGTTTCAATACTATTCTTGTAAGAGTGACTAAAATGTAGTGTAGGGGTGGGATGGGGACAAAATACATTTTTCAAAATCTAAAGGGAATAAATGTTGTCCTTCGACTTTTTCAATAAAAATACTAAAAATAAAGTATTTTCGAAGTAAAATACCAAAAAAGGTATTTTCAAAATTTAGAGGGTAAATACAGTTCTCCCCCTCAGTAACATCTCTACATACTTGACTACTGTCACTACTGCTGCTTCTAGTACCCTAATCCTGTTTTAATGGCTTGTCTTTTAATTGTTTCGAACTTCTTTCAGGTGCGAAAAAAAACACTATTCTACTTTTTCTACGCTTCTGCCTCGAGCTTCTTTGTAATTACTGTTCGTTTTGATTTCATTTTCGCGTACATAGTATATCCTGCTCATTTTGATTTTGAATTTTACATGACTTTATTTCTGCTCTTTTTAGGTTTAAATATCGCTTTTTGATTATTCTTGAATTTTTTTTTTTAAGTTTTTTAAAGTTTTTTAAAGTATTTTCTGTCTTTTTTTATTATTTACATAGCTTCATAATGTCTCAATTGCAGGAGTATTTTCAGTCTTTTAAGCTTTAGTGCTTCATAACAACAATGTTGGATTGTGATTAAAATTTTAAACAGAATTTGAATGTTCGGTCAAGACTTTCTAAAAATTGAAAGCTTTGTGATTTACTTGGAAATTGGGAGGCAGGCTCTTAAAGCTAGAGGGATCTCCACAGGAAATGTTAGACTTCTGGTTTTTACAGTCAAGGCACTAGAAGATTTCGTAACTCTGTGTTATTTCACCATTTTCGATTTTTTGTGAAAGTAAATTGTTTTTTTTTTCAATATTTTTGTAAATTGATTGCTTCTTTTTTAAATTCTGTTCAAGTAATTTGGTCGTTTTTCTAAAATTTTACGCAGACTTCGTTAAAATTAACCTACGACTCTCCACGAATTTCATTATTTGACAAGTTAATTTCGTTTTTAATTTTTCTCAGGTTACATCTAAGATTCCAAATGCAGCATCGTTTATCTCAACCAAAATTCAACCCAATTCTCCTTAAATAAAAAATATTAAATCAATGAAACTCCAATTCAATCAAACCCCTTAAATAAACGATAGAAATAGAACTCAATAATTCTCAAGAAGTAGAGAAACAAAAAATTCATTTTCAAGAACAATGAAAAACTATTAAAAATAAAAATGGAAAATACTGAACACCTAAACAGTTCCGTGGTTCTTATGGATGACTTCAACATCTACTACCCAACTGGACGGAATGATCGCTAAGCTTGAAGCAAGTTGTTTGTGAAAAAAACAACTTAAAAGTCTGATATTTCCGATTTCTATAGTGATCCAGTAACGCTGCCGAGTCTTGGTAAAAGTGCACACTTCTGTGTGCACTGGTGTCCCAGTGAGGAAAAGAGAATACGAACCAAGAAAACTATTTTAAGCTGACCTCTGACTGAGTCTGGAAAAGATCTATTTTGAAAACTGGAAAAGTTTGTACGAGAACTGCGATGTCAACGACATGTATAGATTATTTTCTATTGAAATACGGATAGCTTATGATGTATATTTTCCAGAGAAGACAGTCACAGTAAACTCAGGTGGCAAGCCCTGGGCTAACTCGCGCCTGAAAAGGCTGATACGCAAACGCAACAGGCTCCATAAAAAGGGAAAACACTTGTATTGATCATGTATCATGGTCTGTTGCCAGCTGCTCTGCAAACGAAAGCCATTGGACTATCCATTGGTGTCCGAACCCCTATTGTATCTAAAGTTTTCGAACGTTTTCTAAAGAAATGATTACTAGAAGAATTCTGTGATAAAATAGATCCCTGTCAGTATGGATTTATCAAAGAGTCTAGCACAGTACATTATGAAATAATCATTATAAAAATATCAAATTATCATTATCAAATAAAAGCAAAGAGAACTTAATTTTTATAAGTGTTCCCCACAAGAAAGTTTTTCAAAGAAGCCAAATTTGGTTTCATATGAAACCAAAAATGAGCAGCAACAATATAAAATTATTTTTCAAGCGTAAAAGGACCAGAACTTTCTTGTACAAAGACCAGAACTGAATTTGCACTTTATTGAAAATACAATACATTTGAAATGTTTTCTCTTTATTACAATAATAAATACAAAATTGTAGAGACTTTCGGGAATGAATATTAGAACATATTAAACTGTCAATCCACATTTCTTTGTACTGTCAATAATTTTTTTATCAAGGTGTTTAATTTTTTATATTATCATAGGCAGCGCGATAGCGCTGCCTAAGTAAAGAACGATGTGGGCACAATGTTTTTTTGTTTTTGTTTTTTCTCCATACCCGGGCACTTTGTATCAAAGGAGTTGTAATAGAAACTTCGAAAAGGGCTCATTCGATTGGAAATTGGAGTGGCTAATGCCCTTTTTAATAGTAGAAAGTGATTAGAGGGCAACTAGCCCCCCCCCCACGCCAATCATTCCCCCAAACACATCCAATCAAATTTTGAGATAGCTATTTTGTTCAGCATAGTTGATTTTCAGATAGAAAATATGTTTTTGAGGAGGACACTCCCCCACAACCTTTGGGGCGAGGGTTTTAAGTTATGCCCTGAGGGCATATAAGAACGATGTTGGCACAATGTATCATTTATTATTTTTTTCCTTTAGAGCAGGGCACTTCATATGGAAGGGGTCGTCATAGAAACTTCAAAAGGGGCTCATTCGATTGGAAATCGAGAGTCCTAGTGCCCTTTTTAATAGTCGAAAGTGATTGGAGGGCAACTAGCCCCTTCCCCCACGCCCATCATTCCTCCAAACACATCCAATCAAAATTTTGGGATCACATAATTTCATTTCATGTTATATTTCAACTTTTAAAAATTATAGCCACCTTTAGCCTACTTTTATACAATTTATTATTCTGACATGCTTTGTAAGTTAGATGGCATTTTAGCCCCAAAACAAACTTGGCATTTTTTACAGGGTTTCTTAGAAGTGAATACAATAGTATTGCAATGGACACATTGGGCAGAAAAAAAACATGCTTGGTAAAACAAATATTGATGGCAGCAATGCAGCCATCTATTGTCAAAACAATCGAAAAGGCAAAAAAAGGCAAAAGAAAGTCAATAAACAATTCTTTTTTTGGGAAGGGAGAGAATGATTGTAAAAAAAAATAAAACAACTAGATAATTTGATTGGGAAGTGTGCAGAAACTTAAAGAAGTTT
Organism: Artemia sinica; assembly: GCA_027921565.1. Classification (NCBI taxonomy): domain Eukaryota; kingdom Metazoa; phylum Arthropoda; class Branchiopoda; order Anostraca; family Artemiidae; genus Artemia; species Artemia sinica. The sequence goes on from CM051269.1 coordinate 13,288,577, forward strand.
TTATGTGTCAGGGGATTGGGCTTAAGTTAGCCCCTGCCTTTGACCCTAAGTAAGTGGAGGCCTATTTATTATAAAAAAATAAAATGAGTAGGGTGAAACAGGGTAATTCCGGACACTTTGACCTTTTTTTGGATTCAAAAAATTCCTCCTGCCAGCAGACTTAAAATTTCGTCATAAAATCGGATTCGTATGAAAGTTCATACTGTTAGCTTTCATACAAGAGCTAGAAACTTCCGAAATTCGAACTATAAAGGGGGTTGGCGACCTCATTTGAAATTTTACCGCGGTGTCTGGAATTAGCCACCAAAAAATGGGTAATTCTGGACGAGGTCAATATCTTTGTACCTGAAGGAGTAAAAAATCTTAGCTTTGGTTGGTGGTATAAGCACCCCAGAATCTATGTTTCTTCCAAATTTCATGCGCGTATCTTCCGAACTAGCGGAGTTATTCAGCTTTGCAGTCGTGATTTTGTTTTTCTGAAAATCAAATCTCGTTTTTCCAATGTGTCAAACCCTGGATTCTCACGATAATTTGATAATAAAGTGATTATACCACCACGAGCCAGCATTTAAATAGTCTTCTGAAGGACTGGGGGACCTGAAGGCCTGGGCCTTCATCTCCTGCAACTACAGAATCCATCTGCTAACTTCCTTGAAATTCGTATATTAAAAATAAGGTAAAAATAATAAAAAAGACGACTTCAAATACTGATAAAAGCAAGTTTAAAAGCAAAACACAGAGGAACTAGGTGATCACTGCTTTTTTCCATAGCTTTTCTTCCTTTCCTTGTGGCGTTTCGCCATTTCGCGATGCTCGCTTATAGTGAAGGGTCCAGTGCCCTTCAGAGTGAGGGGCCCTCCCAAAATAAACTCTTCTGCGACGTCCGTGATGTCATCGTTCTTCGGCCAGCTAAACTCGTACGTCGCTGCTGAGTCGGGCTTTAGGAACTTCATCCTAACGACCCCTTCATCAAAAAATTCAACAATTCTGCCAAAATAAGGTGAGTCGTCGTAATACACAGCATAATAATGGTCAGGCTTCGTTTCGATCTTTTTCTTGCTAGGGCCAGGCTGATCGAGGTCATCAAGAACACACGTCTCTTCAAGAGAAATGTCATCATCGGTGTCAGCGTACGGTATCTCGGACTCGCTTTCGGTGTCAGAAAAGGGAACTGGGGAGGTCGCTTCTCGTGAGAGCTTCATCTTTTTGCTTTTGGCACCAGAGGTCTGGGTATCACCGGTTTCTTTACTACACCCTTTTTCCTGTCTGCCTTTTCCTTTTCCTCCTGCTGCTTCTTAAGTTGCTCTAAATACACCTTAGAAGTGATCACTTCAGCAGCTTTCTGAGTGATCTTTTTCCTCTGCCCTGGTTCACTTCTCGGCTCTCTTCTTACACTCTCTAATAGGAGCTCTTCAAAGGTCTTCTTCATTGGAGTTGGTGGTTTCTTCTCAGGGGAAGAAATGTTGATGTTGATGGTCAGATTGTCACTTTCTCTCTGGACTCTAAGACTAATCCTATCGGCTGTTGACTTCTCTGCTGGTTTCTTTGCTTGTTCTCTTTCCTTTTCTTCAAGAAAGGCATCGTAAGCCCTGAGTTTCTGCGGGTCAAACTGCTCTCTGTTGATTTTCGCACGGTTGGCTCTCTCTGGTACGCTAGGATCATAAACTCCAGTTGATGCAAACGCTTTCTGGATTAGAACTGGATCTGCTTGTTTCCAAATTTCACTTATCATCTTGACAAAATCTGCTTTCTGTAGCTTCTCTCCAACATTTTTCCTTGCCCATTTGGTTAGCCTTTGGTCATACGTGGTTTTGAAAGCCTTGAAAACGCCAACGTCTAAAGCTTGAAGCATGTGTGTCGTATGGGGTGGCAGCTCCAGAATCGTGATGTTTTCGTTCATTGCAAGCTGCACAACTTGCAGCGACAAATGAGAGCCATGACCGTCAACAAGAAGCAGAACTGGACGTTGCCCAACGCTAGGAATGAACTGGCCTTTGAACCAGTTGTAAAACACGTCAGCCGCCATCCAACCCTTTTCTGTGGCAGCATATGAAGTGTCAGGCAAAGCGTCATCGAATGTCCAAGTGGACCACACAGATTTGCCTTTGAATACGATCAGGGGGGGAAGAATTGCCCCTGCAGCGTTGATGCAACCGAGAACTGTTGTGTTTTATCTCCCTGTTCCAGCAGTTCGGCGGAAACTTGGCGAGTTCTTCTGTCCCACAACTTTGGTTCTCGAAGGATCAGTACATAAGCTCGTCTCGTCCAGGTTGTACATCAAGTGGGGCTTATCGAGGAGTTCAAGTTCATTCAACATTTCTGAGAGAAGATCAAAAAATCCGTAGATCAAGAACGGATTTTCGGCTTTGTATCTTGAATTCTCTTTGGTTTCAGGCTTCTTGAGACTAAGGTTGTGTCGTTGTTTGAAGTATTTTCACCAGTCCCAACCATGAACACCGTCTTTGAAAGTAGTTTTCATATTATTCACCTTCACATATTCGCCTACAAGAGCGACTATATCAGTTCGGGATAGTCCAACACCCCACTTGTCCATGGTTTTGATGCACTTTGCGAGTGTCACTTCTTCATCTAAATCCAGTTGTGTAGGTCTACCTGCTCCAACTTTCGACGATGTCGCAGTCAAATGGTCCGAAATCGTCGACTTTGGAATCCCATACTTTGCTGCTGCGAGTCTGATTGTCAGCCAACCCATTTTCACCTCTGCTAACGCCTTGTCCAGATCTTCTGGGCTGTACTGTGTCCTCGGCATCTGAAAGTTAAAGCAAGGGTAAGTAAAAGGTATAAGAAGAAAAGTTGTTTGCACTGAAAGAAACCAAAACTACTGAAAGTTGCAGATAATCAGCCCTAAAAAAAACTATTTTTCCAGAAAATAGTTCAGTAAACTCATGCTACATTGCTAGAAACTCGAGAATATCTGATAGAACACAGTTCCAGGAGGCAGGGGTCGAAATTCAATGAAAAGGAATTGATTGCATCACGTTTTCCCATGTCCGGAAATACCGCTCTGTGTCCGGAATTATGCCTCACCATCTGTCCGGAATTACCCTGTTTTGGGTCAGAAAATGGGTAATTCCGGACACCTAACCTACGGCTAAACTGTTAGAGATAAAAATCTGCAAGAAATCACACTAATGCCCTAATTAAAACCCTTTTGAATGGTAAAACAACAAAATCCGTAAGTTACACCGTTCACCAGCAAATGCAAAAAAACTGACAACATATGTACTTTTTCATTGAAGTTTCTCTGACCGACTCCGGTTCAAGACTGACTGTATCCCCCATGTGCTGGCTGTTGTCAATCGGATATAGTGAGTCATAAACTAGAGTCTCGGCACTACCTCTGTGATTTTTTCAAAAGAAATTTAATGAGGGGCTAGCAAGATAAAGGGGGGTGTCTGGAATTACCCACTGTCCAGAATTACCCTGGTTCACCCTATTAATCAAATTTATGTGCCCTAACCTAAATAGTATTGAACAAAACTTGAATTTATTTATGTTAAGATAGTTTCTACTAATTTTTTTTTTAAACAGAGGAGGGTTATTACCTTTTAAGTCTAAGAAGAACAAAATATTTAAAGATTTTCATTGAAAGTGGAAAAAAATTGACAAAAAAGGCTCAACTGGTCTTATAGCTACAGGACAACTCTAAAACAGTAATTTTAACCAATATTCCTGGGGAATACCCAATTTTACTGGCTGGGTTTTTATTCTGCAGTAATTTTACAACAGTATCTTAGAGTGACAATAATTCCTGACATTACTTGACAAGCAAAGTAAGAATAAAATTGTTTGCTTTTTTGTCATATGAGTCATTACTCTGGCAATACAACCTCCTCCATGTACATTTATCCTATTCCTAGCTCAATTATAATTAAGCATGCTAGCTCAATTATAGGTTAACTGGTAAATTTGCAGGTGGCACTATAATTTAGCTTGGATGAAAATGAAAACATTATCTGATGCCTTTTTTTATGTTCTTTCACAATTCAATAATTGCTTATGTTGCAAATTGCATCTTGAGCCCTTAAAGGGACCCCAAAGGTATTCCATTTTTGTAACCACACAAAAAAGTTATCAACAATAGTTAAGCTATTGAAAAGTTGTTAAAAACAAATCACTAGTTTATAAATAAGTTGTTCAAGGGTAATAATTTCCAAAAATACTTATTAATAACAATTCAAACCTCATTTATTGAGCAACTCAAGTATAAACTGTTTTCCTAACATTTCAAGTTTTTCAAATGCCACTGACAAAAATGGCACTGAATTTTGCAATTCAAAACTTTGCTGTCAACAATTCAGGGTATATTCCAATTCAGGGTACATATTTGAATAGTGGGGGGGGGGGGGGGGGTTGGGAAATTTCATGGTAACTTTGCAGTGGGCCATATAATTTAGCTAGGATGAAAATGAAAACATCATTTGATGCATTTTTTATGCTCTTTCATAATTCATATAAAATACCTTTGGGGCCCCTTTAAGGGCTCAAGATGCTATTTGTAACAGAAGCAATAATTGAATTACAAAAGAGCATAAAAAAAACCATCAAATGATGTTTTCACTTGCATCCTAGCTAACTTATAGTGCCACCTGAAAATTTACTGGTTAACCAATATATTATCAGGGTATATACACCTACCCCCCTAATGTGCAAATACAGCCTATATGCAGAATTTCATCCTGAACCTAAATATAAAATTCATTTGTGTTGCAAATGAACTTTAACCCCACCCCCTCATGTAAAAATATGTACCCTGCTTTGGATATATTTAGGGGTGGGGATTAAGTTCATTTACACACACAAATGAGCATTAGCCTACATTTGGATTCAGGATGCATTTCTGGATATATCTTTGCAAATCAGGGGGGTAGTGGGTGCATAGTCTGTTAATATATAGGTTTACTAAATTATATTGTGAACAGCAAATTTACCCTAAATTACATTCCAAGATCCAACATTTGATAAACATGTATCAAATATCACCCATAAGGCAAATTACCAATTACTACACCTAAAGCATACATTTTCTAAGTTTAATCTTTGTTCATTGATTTACTTTATATATCCACTGCATGTCCAATACTTGAGTATCACTCATCAGTATGGTATCCTCTTAATAAGAGAGATAGAGAGAGGGCTGAGAGAGTGCAATGTAGAGCCATCAAACTCATACTTTACCTGAGACATCTACCTTTTACCAGAGAATGCAGAGACAACAGTTGCCTAGTCTTCAGTTCCAATGTGATAGAGCCAACCTAATAAATACTTTCTGCATTGTTAGGAACATTGATAATACCACCCTAACTTACTTTTTCACTTTTACAAAATACAGTAGTACCTGTCAACACCAACACAAAATTTACCCACCATGTTCACAGTAAAGAATAGGCCAAAAATCTTTGTCTAGCCAAGTGTGGAAGACTTGGAACTCACTTCCATCAGAAATAGTTGCAAGTACCACAGTCTAGTCTTTCAAAAGTAGTTTAGCCTCTACAGATTTCTATACTAGGTCTTATCACAATCTGTTTTAAAAATATTTTTACTTTTGTATTAGCTGATTTGTTACCAGTATGTTTTCAGTTATTTTTTAGGCTTACTTTTTGGTATGTTTCAATTATTATCAGATATGTTTCAGTTAGTTTGGTATGCTAGGCTACTGTATGTTTCAGTTATTATGTTTTCAGAGTGTGTTACTTTTCATAGAATTGTATGTCTGTAGCCTATTATATTGTCAACATTGCCATTGACTTTTTATAACTGTTTAGTGTGACAAGCTTGATAAAGCTTACCATATTTTGGTACTAATAAATAAATATCCAAAAGCTGCTCATCTATGATTTTAGGCTACAAGGCCATACCCAGGATTTTTTTCAGAGGGGGTTTTACTCAAAAGTTTTTTTTGGGGGGGAGGGGGGTTACACAAAAAACATCAAAAATTGCATACAAAATTTGTTTATATTCATTTTTGTTATATTTTTACAAGTCAAAAAACATTTTGTGGTAAATATTTACCAAATCATATTATTGAGTTACAACTAAAGTGAATATACCACTCAATGCCTTTTTCATGCTCTTTACAAATATAATAATCATTTTTGTTAGAAATGAATTTTAGCCCATGCCCCTAGGCCTATAGTCTATATAGGCTACCAATTCAGGGTATATATTTGCACATTAGGAGGTGGGGGGGGGGGGTTTAAACTTAACTCTCATTTACATCAGAAATAAAATTACCCCTACCCCACTAATGTGCAGATATATACCCTGAATTGGTATATATAGGGGTGGGGGGTAAAAAAATTTCCAACAAAAATGATTATTATATTTGTAAAGAGCATAAAAAAGGGCATTGAGTGGTATATTCACTTTATTTGTAGCTCAATAATATAATTTGGTAAATATTTACCCATTTTGGGAGGGGTTCAAACCCCCCTGACCCCCCCCCCCCCTCTGGGCATAGCCTTGTACAAAGCAGATGTGGACTAGAATAACTATTATTTCATATTCAAAAATACAACTGACATATACCATTACTTAGGGCTATATCTGGCCACATTATGAAAGACAGCTCATTATTACGGTACCCTAAGGGAAAATCCTATTTAGAGAGATTAGAATAAAAACATTCAACAAAGGTCTACTACAATAAGCCTAGCCATTGTAGAGGTTTGAAGAAAGCTATTTTTAAACCTATAAATTATATTGATTGAATAGCTAAATCAAAAAATGAAAATGATTCAAACCATTCTCTCTTTAGCTTTTTAAACTTCAATGAAAGGCTGCCTTTTCAACAATTATCACCAGGGCTTCTACTTTCAAATCTTTAAAATCAGGGACAAGTCTTAAGAATTCAGGGAGTTTTCGGGGACAAGTCTTCAAGATTCGGGGAATTTTCGGGAAAACAAATTATGTATTCATTGCGAAAATTTGGGAGCCAAAATTGGTTTTAGCTTCGTTTTCAGGCTCAAACAGGACTTGGATTGAAGTAGTAAGTCAAGCTCTTTACAGAGTAGGTTTTAACAGCCAAAGCACGGATTGGAAGCCATAGCTGAAAACGCTTATTGCTGACATTGGGGCAAAAACTTCAAATTTTGTTTTAACATTAAAAAATAGGCTGAATTACACTGTAACTCTGTTACTTTAGGTTTTAAAATATCTTTGTTGCTTTATTCTCTAAGCCCGAAAACGAGACTTTCATGTCACTGATTTTCAGAAAGAGAACAAAAATAAAGTATGGAAAGGCAATAATGGAATATAGAGCAATAACATGTGCAATGATTTCTCCAAATTAATGAATATTCTTCGGCAAGCAGACATGAGCTTACACCTGGAGTTTAATAAAAAAAAATCACCTGAAAGTAAGGAGCAGCATTAAAAATTAAAACGAATAGTAAGGATAACATAATAAGGGGAACTGCCCCCTCTAAACACCTGATTATTCACGCTGAAGTGTTTTAGTAATTAAGCTTCTCGTTGTTTTATTTAAACGACAATTGTGTTTCGGCAGTCATTCTTACAGAATCGGGACTAAATTCAAACTTAAGCGTAAAGAAAGAGGTATTGAAGAGAGAGCAACCCCCTTCATATATGTAATTTTTTTGTTCGTTTCAATGTTGCTCCTTAGGCGTACTTTCAGCTGAAAAAAAACTTTTTATTTTATTTCAAACGTTTTTTTTAATGCCAAGAAATCTGGCTCCACCTCCACAGAAAAATCCCTCCTCTCCCCGAAAAGATCGTCTAGACAATTCAATCCCGTCAAAAATTTATCCCGGACAATTACCCTTAACATCTCAACACGTAAGATTGGATCGACAAAGAGAAAGTTAAAATAAATAAAAAGAATTTTGTTTAGGAATTCTTGCAAATCCTTCCAGTGTAAAATTTCCCTTCAAAATTTCATCCCCCGTTAACCTTCTTCATGAAAAGTTCTCCCTGCGGAAAATCCTTCTACAGAAAATTCAATCCTTTACCCGAAAAAAGTATGCACACTTCCCAGTAACACATATTATACGTAAACAATGGGCAAATTTTGTAGTTTCAAGACCTTTCCCCAGGGGCTGTGGGAGGTCAAATTAACACCAAAGACAAATTTAATGGGTCTTTAAACTATGTTGAACAAAATGGCTACGGTATCTTTAAATTTTGATCAAACGATTCTGGGAGGAAAAGGGCATGGAAGGGAGCATAATTGCCATCCACATGGGAAAAATACATGGGAAAGTCTACATTTTTGCAGAGAGGAGCTCTAACCCTCTACAGTTGTGTTCTCTGATACGCTGAATCAATGGTGTTATTTTGTTAAGATTTTTTGAGATTTTTAGGGAGTGTTTTCCCCTTTTTTCAAAAATCAAGTAAATTTTCTCAGGCCCGTAGTCTTTGAAAAGTAATACTGAACTTAATGAAACTTATATATTTAAAATCAGCAAAATAAGCCGATTCTTTTTATGTAGCCTATCTATTAGTGTCAAAATTCCGGTTTAAAAGTTTCGGTTAGTATTGAGCTGGGTCGCTCCTTACTGACAGTTCATCACCACTAACTGTTTGAACACATGTGAACTGTAAATACCAGTAGCAATTTTTCATTAAGTCATTAATTTCAGTAATTCATTAATAATATTGAAAAACAAAAACAAATATTTTTTGCGGTTTCTAGATAGGTAAGTTAAATAGACAAAATTTAACCTATAAGTAAGGGGCAGTATTAAAACTTAGAACAAACAGGAACTAAATTAAAAAAAAGTAAATTTAAACTTCCATTAAAAAGAAAATTTTGACGACAAATGACGCATTATTGGTTTTTCATGCTGATTCTATGGTTCTAGGTGTTTACCCCTCCCCCCGAAAGATATCTCCGCGAAAAAACAAAAAATACCTCCATCCCCCTCCTCAAAAAATGCACCCACATGAAATACTCTCCCGCTGAAAATAACCCCTGCAGAAAATACCCTCGGAAATTACCCATCCTGTATACTTCCCAATAACCAAAAAAATATGTAAACATTGGGCAAAGCTCATAAAATGCAGACTTTTCCCCGGGAACTTTGGGGGATTAAGTCATCCTCAAAGACATAGTTATTGTATTTTTCGAGCATACTGAACAAAATAGCTATCTCTAAATTTTGATCGGATTACTTTGGGGAAAAAATGAGCGTGGGAGGGGGCAAAGTTGCCATCTATTTTTTTGGCTACTTAAAAAGAGCACTAAAACTTTGAAATTTCGTTCTAATGAGCCCTACCATGATGTTCTAGGACCACTGGGTCAGTACGATCACCCCTGGGAAAAAAAAACAAAAAAAAACAACAAATAAATACGCATCCGTGATCTTTCTTCTGGCAAAAAATACAAAATTCCACATTTTTGCAGATAGGAGCTTGAAACTTCTATAGGAGGTTTCTCTGATACGCTGAATCTGATTGTGGGGTTTTCAGTTAAGTTGTATGACTTTTAGGGGTGTTCTTTTTAGGGGGTCCTTTTTAAAAATAAGGTAACTTTTCTCAGGCACATAACTTTTGGTTGGTAAGACTACACTTGATTAAACTTAAATATTTTAAATCAGCATAAAAATGTAATTCTTTTGATGTATCTATTGGTATCAAAATTCCGCTTTTTAGAGTTTCGGTTACTGTTGAGCCGGGTCGCTCCTTACTTACAGTTTGTTATCTCGAACTGTTTGAATATCCAGTCCAACGCTTCGGCATTACTCAATAGAACTGAATGCTGGGCGTTCATATCTTAGTTTTTGTAAATAGACTATTTTTTGTGTAATTTTTTTAATTAATTACTTTTTTGATTTTTATAAATTTTTTCTTTAATTAACAGACTTTTTTCACTGCCTTTAGAAAAATGGTTGTAAGCTTCATTAAATAACCAAAAAATTTTTTGGGCTAAAAGTAAGGAACAACATTAAAACAAAACGAACGGAAATTATTACGTATATAAGAGGGATTGCCCCCCTCCTCAATACCTCACCCTTCACGCTAGAGTTTTTCAGCATTAAAAAAAAAAGTTACTTATTGTTCTAACGAAACGACCCTTGTGTTTCAAGAGTTGTTTTTAAAGAATTGGTGTAAAATTTAAACTTTAGCGTAAAGCACGAGGGGTTGAGGAGGGGCAACCCCCCTCATTTACGTAATGATATCTGTTCGTTTTAAGTTTTAATGTTGCTCTTTACTTTCAGTTAAAAAAACATGTTATTTTATCTGATTTCTGATGGTTTTTTTTTAATAACACAGGGACACCTGGCTCCATTTCCACGGTAAAATCCCTCTCCCTACAGAAATATCCTCTGGGCAATTCAACCTTGGCAAATCTAAACCACTGACAATTACCCTTAACCTCTCTGTGCTTAAATTGAATCGGTTAAGAAAATGCAAGGCATAAGAAGAGATTTCGTATAGGAATTCTGTGAAACTTTCCTCTCAATGGAAAATTATCTCCGTGTAAAATCCTCCCAACAGAAAATTCTTCCCCACCCCCTTCCCATCCGAAAAATGAATGCATTTTCTCAATAGCAAATAAAACAATGGGCAAATTCTATATTTTTATCATTTTGTCTCTAAAGACACAGTTATTGGGCCTTTCAAGTATGCTGAAGAAAAAAGCTATCTCAAAATTTCTATCGGACGATTTTGGGGAAAAGGGGAGTGGGAGGAGGCCTATTTGCCCTCCAATTATTTTAGTCACTTGAAAAGGGTAAAGGGCAGTGGAACCTTTCATTTCCAATAGAATGAGCCCTCTCTTGACGGTCTAGGCTCACTGGGTCGATACGATCATCCCTGAAAAAAAAAAAAAACAAATAAACACGCATCCGTGATCTTTCCCCTGGCAAAAATGACAAAATTCCACATTTCGGTAGACAGGAGCTTAAAACCTCTAGAGTAGGGTTTCCTGATATGCTGAATCTGATGGTGTAATTTTCATTAAAATTTTATGACTTCGAGGGGGTCTTTCTCCGTTATTTAGAACATCAGACAAATTTTCTGAGGCTCGTAGCTTTTGATGGGTAAAAATAAACTTAATGAAGCTTAAATATTGGGAATCAGCATAATAAGCCAATCTCTTTTGATATATCTATTGGTATCAAAATTCAATTTTTTTTCCCTTCTCAACACCTTGCTCATTAAACAAAATTATTTTTAGTCTTTTGAAAAATCTTATCTTTCCCGTTGCAAATTTTCTGAAAAAAGTTTTCACCCCTTAGACAGGTAAAAAGTAAGGATCTAAGGAGGAGACAGCCCATTGGTGGATCAAGGTAGGGGGCAGAGTCGCCCTAGCGTAGTCTAAAGTAGTGTAATTTACTTAATTAATACAAGTTTGCGTTAATTAAACTTGCTCCTAACGCAAGTTTATCGGATCAACCTATTTTGTGCCCCCCCCCTCAATGTTTTTTTCGGATCAACCTATTTTGCCCCCCCCCCTCCCCGAAAAAAAATCTGGATCCACCCCCGAGACAGCCCCCTTTATATAAAGAATAATATGTTCAAATAGGTTACAAATCTGCTCCTTGATTTCAGTTGAAAAGCTCTTTTTTTTTATTTAATTTCTGATTGTTTTCCAAACCATTCCCAGACCTAACCAACACATAACTTAAGTTACCTGTCACTTAATTCCCTGGTTAATTGCTTTTAAAATGGGTAAAATATGTAAATCAACAATTGTAGGTGCATTAGTACCGTTCTACATTTAAATTTTAAATTTAAATTTGGGATAAAATTTGAATATACTTAAAAAATTGGCGATGAATAATAATTTGGAAAAAAAGTCCTTGTTAATATTACAACAAAAGAAATTAGGTTGGATTAAAAGAAGTATTGTTGTTTTAATGGATGGAAATTCTGTGAAACTTGATCTTCTACATAACCTAAAGCCACCACAACCTCTGCAATAGGATTTTCTTATCGATAAATGCATTGCATACATTTGTTTAAATACATTGAAATACTTCTTATAAATAGAGTAAAAAATAAAACCATTTAAAATTGCTGAAAATTAATTTCCTTGCAGTATTTGCCACCTAAAAGAAATTTTCTTGCTGGGCCGATGATTACTTGCCTTGCTTTGTCCACCTATGAGCTGGTAGCAATCGGAATGCAACATTTAGCTGTATAAAGAAGTGCTGCCACTGTGTGGCATTTTCTTTTACAACTGGAAAGCCCAAATTATACTTATTCGTACTTTTAAATCAACTAGCTTTTCAGAATTTTAAATTGATTGCAAATTCATTTTCATCGTGGTTAATTTGTAGTTTTGTGCCCTAAAATAGCAAGAAAATTAAGATTTTTCCCTAGGTCAATCTTTACGGTCACTTAAAAAAGAGCTTTAAACTTAGGTTTGAATGAGCTTCCTCCCAATTATCTTGGACCTTCTGCTTGATGCAATTACCTTTGGGAAACAATAAAACAAATAAACATGCATCGACAATATTTCTTCTGAAAAAAAGATGCAAAATTCCACATTTGGAAGATTGGAGCTTGAAACCTCTACGATAGGGTTTTCTGACATGATGTATCTAATTAAAAGATTTTCAATAAGATCGCTTGAATTTTTGGGACAGGGGGGGGTGTTTCATTTTCCATACAATTTAATTCCTCTTTTTATTTGAGAGTCTTTCCTAAAAGTATTAAAAATAAACTTATTCCTCCAAAAACAAACTCCTGAAATATATTTCCTCTCACCCAGCCACCACTGATATTTTGGCGTTTGACCCCCCCCCCCCGAAAACTTTCTGCCGGCACCCTTAGTACATATTAAACATTACCCACGGAAATCATATTTAGAATATTATTTATTACTGTTATTTAACATCTTTTGAATCCTTGGGAATGTTCGTAAGTGAATCTAGGAATATTGTTAAACACAAAGGGTACCGGTACCAAAGATTTCTTGAATCGGTTCTTATTATAACCTTAGAGACCAGGATTAAACCACTCTACTCGTACAGCCTACAGTTCGAAATACCGTTTGTCAGTCGGGTACCCAAAAAATATTTAGGCAATTTCTCTGGAAATATTCATCCAATTTTCGGAGCACCCATGCTTCAGAACCGTATAACACGCGAGGATATTCCCCCATTACGAAATATACCCCCTTGGAAAATCCCCATGTTGAAAATAATCCCCCTCTAGCGACTGGTTGATCTCCAATCGCTTCTGACTTTTAAAAAAAGACTAGAAATCTCAGTTATTAATGTAATGAGCATCTTCAGAAGCTTCTGCGACCTTGATAGGGAAAGTCTTCCTCCCATATAGAGTAAACTCTACTCAAAATCTTAGACCATAACTATTCCCGTAAATCAACAGCGATCAATTATTAACTTCACATTTTGATGCGTTTTAAAGTATTTTGACCCCTTCCCCCCCCCCAAAAAAAAAAAAAATTATCCCCTAAGTCAAAAGTCTTGGTTAGGGCCCTGGGGATTATACATAAGTTTTGCCTCCACCCTCTTGTTTCTCCTTTAGAGCTGATTCTGTATTTATCCGTAGACTCAATGAGAGCTGGAATGTTTTGCTATTAAAATGATCTTATGACTAATGTCCGAACAAAAAAAAACTACAAAACAATCAGGGGCGGTCACAGCGGGCAGTAAATAAAATTACCATAGAAGAGTTGATTGTAAATCAAAGTAGGATAAAAAGAGTTAAATAATTTCGTTACCTTGGGATTATTCTCGATGAGCTCTTCTCCTTCCGTAAACATTCTGATTATTTGAGTTTGAAACTTGCCCATAACTTAGGTTGTCTTCATAGATTGAAACATGTGTTTCCTTTTTCCATCCTTAAAATTTTATCCCATTCTCTAATTGAATCATATCTAAATTATTGCCCTGTAATTTATCTCAACACATCTACTGTCCATCTGCAGCCTCTTCAGATAATTCAAAATAAGGCAATTAGAATTCCGGGTACTTTTGTTCATCGCCTTATGAGGCTTCAAAATCTCTCGGAAACCCAAACTTTGCATGTTTTTCTAAATGTTCTTAATCATAAACAACTGAAGGACCTACATACAGCAATGTGGTGTTATGATATTCAATCTTTTACAAATCATTTCCATAATTTGGGTATAATTGAGACTCCGATTTCTCCTGCCCACTACGTCCACTCCAAGAAGTATCGCTTTCCTCCAATTAAATCAGAAAGAGCTAGATTCTCAATCACATATCAGATTCCTCATAGTGTAAATTAACTTAATTTAGTAGAAATGTTCCAAGTTTCAAGAGTAGATCTTCTTTGAAAAAACATATTTCAAAAATGGTTCTTTGTCTGGATGTTGGGATGGATGAATAATTGATAATAGTATGAGTTGTGTTGTGATGTTCTCGCGCTGGGGTGGCCTCCTCTGTTATCTCCTACCTTGTATCTTTTTTTTTCCTGTATTTGTGATTTCGGCATTTCCTTATATTTGCTTATGGCCGACACATCAAGCCCTGATCTCCGTCGACCAGTTTAGAAATTTATTTGTCATGTGTTTTTGTCAGTAAAATATCTTGATCTTGATCAGTGAACCCCATTGTAGAAGTACCTTTTTAAATTTTATGATTTGTCGATTGCTTACACATAGTATTTGTTGTTGGAAAACATGGCATTTTTGACGGGGGAGTTTTCTGCAGTAGGGGAAGGGATTTTGGGAGAATTTTCATAGGAAACAAAATTTTTGGGAAGAATTACCCTGAATTCTTCTGTGGAGTTCTTTTTATTTATCTTTCTTTCTTTTTGAATGCACAAGTTTACATATGGAGGGAGTGTTCCTTCGGAATTGTCCAGGGAATATTTTCAGCGAGGGTTAAATTGTTGGCAAAATTTTTCCGTGCAAAAATGTGGTTAAAGTCCACAAATAAAAAGTGAATTTTGATAGAAATCATGGGCAGCACGCTAGCGCTGCCTAGTAAAGAACGATGTGGGCACAATGTGTTTTTTTCTCCAGCCGGGCACTTTGTATCGAAGCAGTTGTCGTAGCAACTTCGAAAAGGGCTCAGTCGATTGTAAATTGGAGTGGCTAGTGCCCTTTGTAATAGTCGAAAGTGATTGGAGGGTAACTAACCCCCCCCCACGCCCATCATTCCTCCAAACACATCCAATCGAAATTTTGAGATGACCATTTTGTTCAGCGTAGTTGATTTCCAGATAGAAAATATATTTTTTAGAAGGACACTCCCCCACAACTCTCAGGGCAAAGGTTTTAAGTTATGCCCTGGGGGTATATACATTTTTTTTATAGAAGGCGTTGTCGTAGAAACTTCAAAACAGGCTCATTCGATTGGAAATTCAAGAGCTAGTACCCTTTTTAATAGTCGAAAGTGATTGGAGGGCAACTAGCCCCCCCCTCCAAACCCATCATTTCCCCAAACACAACCAATCAAAATTTTGAGATAGCCATTTCGTTCAGCGTAGTTGATTTCCAGATAGAAAATATGTTTTAAGGTTTTTATAGAAGGCGTTGTCGTAGAAACTTCGAAACAGGCTCATTCGATTGGAAATTCAAAGGGCTAGGACCCTCTTTAATACTCAAAAGTGATTGGAGGGCAAGTAGCCCCCCCCCACACCAATAATTCCCCAAAACACATCCAATCAAAATTTTGGGATGGCCATTTTGTTCCACGCATTTAAAGTTAAGGAAATTATACCTTTGAGCAGGACACTCCCCACACAGTCTTCAGAGCAAGGGTTATAAGTCATGCCCTGTGGGCATATTAGTTTTTATTGAAATCTTAGTCGTAGAAACTTTAAAAAGGGCTCATTCAATTGGAAACTCAAAGGTCTAGTGCACTTTTTAATAGTCGAAAGTGATTTGAAGGCAACTAGCCTCCCTCTCTCTTCCACCTTTTTCCAAACACAATAACAATTTTCAGATAGCCATTTTATTCAGTGTTTCGGATTTTCAGATAGAAATTATGTTTTTGAGGAGGACACTCCCCCACAGCCCTCAGGGCAAGGGTTTTAAGTTATGCCATGGGGTCAGATAATCTGACCAATTGACCAAGGTAAGGAGGGGTTATCGAACTCTTTAACATCTGGGTCTTCAAACCGAGGTAGTATTTTGAATCTGAAATTTTTTTTTAAATGTTAATACACCGTGCTTAGCAATTATAATACTTTTTTTCAATTCTATCGGGAACAGGGAGCTTGATAGATTGAAATATTATTTTTAAAAGAAGAAAAAGGGGTTTTATCTAGACCCCGGCAACGCGCCGGCAGATCGACCGAACGACGTCGATGAGAAGCCCAGTAGACCGCCACCAAAGTGTGGCTACGCTGCTGGAGCACCGCAAGTGTGCCAGCACCGGCAGAATTGGTGGTGTTTGGCTGACTTTTAATTAAGTTTGCGCCGACCGCAAAGTCGGAGCTTCCCTCTCTTGTGTGGTTTAGTATTTCGATTTTCCTGATTAGAAATCAAGCAGGGCTTGTGCTAACCCTGAATTTTCAGGTATTTCCCCGAAAATCTAAGCGTCACTCTGAAAAAAAAAATTGGTTCTCCGAATCCTCAAAATCACGCAATCACGGTGCCACCCCTTGCGATTTACCCCAGTGACTTTCCCTGCCAAATAGTACTTTGCATAGCATAATTCTTCACTACTCACTTGTTTGTTAATTTTTGTCTCTTTTGTTACTTTGCATAAGAACCAGACAGATGCAACATGCAGTTGTAAATATTGCAATATACACAGTTCTTCATATGTTGACAGAAAAAGTATCGTCTTTGTGAAATGAGTTTAGATCATTTCAAATGCAATTTCCCAATTGCTATTTCCTATATCATTCGTCGTCAAGAATTTTATTTTTGAAGTTGAATAAAATTATAGAACGCATTCACTACTATACAGCTTCAGCCTGTAGTTGGATTTTGAAATTGATAGCCGACAGATTGTGTCTACAGCTGAATTGTTAGTTTGCAGAATTTTTTTTTTCTTTTACTCTTTTTAGATAGAATTTTCTTAATGTTTAATACTAAATTGTTGAACACCTGATAGAGTAAAGAAAACATAATCTTCATTAGAAAAATTTTAGCTCTCTCCCCCCCCAAAAAAACCCTTCTATTGGGACAAAAATTAGCTATAGATTTAGATATAGATAGGGAATTAAAGATTGAAATGGAAGTTACCCCAAAAATATGATTCATGAAAAAATTGTAAATTATTGCCTAGAAGGGGCGGGAGATAGAGAGCTATCATTTTTAAATGATAATACCTGATATTTTTTTTTATTGAAAGCGAGGATGCCAAAAGATAATTATTTTTTTCATTTAAAATGGAGACGGAAGATAATGATATCAAATTCCCAGGGAAAACATTGAAATATTTTCATAGACCCAGGGCCCCTCATTGGCACTTGCTCATTGTCTTGGGTATCTTGCGATTTCTCATAGGCTACAGGCCTAATTTGGCTTTTGTGTGTGCTGCCTTTTAATTAGGCTCCTTGGATTTTATTGAATGCCATGGTGATTCTATGACTCAGTTTTCTAATAATTTGAGGTATATATTGATAATTTTGACATTTTGTTGTTGTCTTTGTATCCCTTTACTCATACCCTCAACTTTTTTCAAGGAACACTAAGCTGTTTAACGTTATTTTGCGTGTTTGTTTGAACCACATAGTGACCTAGTTAATTATTAAGCAAATTATTTTTTTAATGTAAACGTGAGACGGTATCCTATCAAGGTGGTATCCAGAGGGGGGGATGGTTAGGTATTACATTTAAATGATAGTATCTCAAAATTTCTTATTGGAAGCAGGGATACCAAAAAGTAATTTTTGTTATATTTAAAGCAGAGACGGCATCCAAGACCAAGGTGGTATTCAGAGGGGGGAGGGGGTAGTGAGCTATCTTATTTAAATGATAATACCTTGATTAGTTTTTGAGCAGGGATGCCAATAAGTTCATTATGTTTTGTTATTTAAAGCTTTGACGGTATCCTATCAAGATAGTATCCAGAAGGGGGGGGAATAGGGAATGATAGTACCTTGATTTTTTTTTATTGAAAGCAGGGATTCCAAAAGTTGAAAAGATTACAAAAATTAACAAGATTTTCGTGAGTTATACTTGATACAGCACTTTTATAGTTTTATCGTCCAAAGGGAAAGGCAAATATGCGTCCCACCCGTTGTTTTTCTTATTGATGAAACTTTTCAAAGTTTACTTTGAAAACATTCATTCATAAGTACGAGGCAGATTCATACTAAAACGAATTTGTGTAACAAAAGCGATATCAACGCCCCCACCTAACGTTGCGCTCGAGTAACAATGGCGCCCTTGGTCCAGTGCGCAAGTTACATTAAAAGGCCAGGTCATAATAAAAGCTTTCAATTTGGGAGGTTCAAGGAAGAGTCTTTGACAGTCTTATGACCTCAGGCTACTATATGTTGCAACATTCTATCACCCCAAAAATGATGACCAAAATAGGAACAAATATAACAAATGTAACATTTGGAATATTATAACACTTTTTTCAAAGCTTTGAAGAAAAGCAAAAAAGGCTAAATACCCCTAACTACGCTTGAAAGCTATTTTAAAAGAAATTCTTTGGAGATTTCAATTGATATGACTATAGCAGAAGCTTTGAGCCTGGGTGGGGATCAAAGAGAAGTCTTTGAGTATTTTGACTACAGGAGACTTACGTTGTGACTTTTTTAAATTTGGTAATTTTTGTGAGCATTTGGAAATCAAAGCTTAATTTCAATAATAGATACTAAGTCTCCTAACATTTGCTTGGAATAAAAGAGACGAACTAGGAAAAAAATCTCAACATCTTCTTGGAGCTACTTCCGTCTGCATATTTTTTCATTTAATTACATTTAAAACGGATGAGCTTTTCATTTTTAGCTAAGAAAATAGCTGGCAATTCATTTTTCTTCGTACAGAATAAAACATTAAGTGTTTTTTGTTTCATTGTAATTGAAGTTTTCTCATGTGAAGTGTTCATCATCTATTTTTCATTTTGATAAATTTACTACTTTTAGGTGCAGTTTTTAATTTAGCTGATATCAGGGATTTATGACTTTATAATTTGGAATGAATCCCCAAAAGGAAAAATGAATAAAATACAAAAGAGCAGCCAAAAGCAATAAAAAAAGGAGCAGTTCAGCCTAAGCCTTTATGACATATTCTATAAAGAAGCAAAAAAAAAACTTTAAAATAAATTTTTTTTAAATTGTTATTAAAAACCAGTTTTTAATACAAGAAGGCTTTTTAGGAAACCAAAAGAGCAAAAAAAAAAATCAATATCAAAGTCGCCCATTTCAACTGTTTTAAAGTTGACAAACAGATATGGGCAATGGGCATTATGAAAAAATTAAACTTCTAATTTCAAACTTGTATTCATAGTTTTTACCCAAATAACTGACGAATTTTGTAATAAGGTTTTTAAAGTCTTGTGTAGAGTAATGCTCGATAAAAAACACTACTAATTTTGATAATTAATTATGTTAAGAATACATAGCTAATAGATACTTCAACTATTATGCAAGGGTTCTGAAACGCCACAGCCATTTCGTTTCTACCAGATTTCTACTTCTCTTGATGAATAACGAAGAAGACCAGTTTCCAGCCAGAAACTTGTGAAGTTTTGAACTCATGAATAGGCTTGAATCTGTTGTAAATTTAAAATGTGATTTGAGAAAGATTGATGAAAATATTGATGTTTGCGGTCAACATTGATCGCGCCGCGGCGTACCGCTGACATCTTACCAGTGGCGCGGCGCGCTGTTTTTGGCCCCGCCGCCAAAGATCTTCCCTCATAGGTGCAGCATTGGGGTCTAGTTTTATAATAGGCAGCGCATTCGCGCTGCCTAAGTAAAGAACGATATTGGCACAATGTATTTTTTTTCCTTTACACCAAGGCACTTCGTATCGAAGGAGTTGTCGTAGAGACTTTGAAAAGAACTCATTCGATTGGAAATTGGAATGGCTAGTGCTCTTTTTAATAGTCAAAAGTGATTGGAAGGAAAATAACACCACTTCCAAGCCCACCATTTCCCCAAACACATCCAATCAAAATTTTGAGATAGCCATTTTGTTCAGCTTAGTTGCTATCCAAATAGAAATTATGTTCTTAAGGAGGACACTCCCCCACAACCCTCAGGGCAAAGGTTGTAAGTTTTATCCTGCGGGTAAATTCAAAGAGCTAGTGCCCTTTTTAATTCTCAAAAGTGATTGGAGGGCAACTAACCCCCCTCTCACGCCCAGATTTTTGCCTAAACACATCCAATCAATATTTTGAGATAGCCATTTTGTTCAGTATTGTTGAAAATTCTGAAAATAGGGCTTTGAGGATGACAAACCCCCACAGTCCTCAGGCCAAGGGTTGTAAGTTATGCCCTGTGGGTATATAAGGTTTTTATAGAAAGCATTGTCGTAGAAACTTCAAAAAAGGCTAATTTGATTGGAAATTTAAATAGCTAGTGCCCTTTTTAATAGTCGAAAGTGATTGGAAGGCAACTAACAGCCCTTCCACGCTCATCATTTATCCAAACACATCTAATCAAATTTGTGTGATAGTCATTTTGTTCAACGTAGTTTAAAAGTCCAAAAGTATGTTTTTGAGGATGACACTCTTCCCACAGCCCTCAAGGAAAGGGTTGTATGTTTTTCCCCGGGGACATATAAGGTTTTTTTTTATAGAAAGGGCTATAGTAGAAACTTCAAAAGTGAATCATTCGATTGGAAATTCAAACGGCTAGTGCCCTTTTTAATAGTCGAAAGTGATTGGAGGGCAAGTAACCCCCTTCCCCGGCCACCATTTCCCAAACACATCCAATCAAAATTTTGAGAGAGCCATTTTTTCAACGTAGTTGAAAGATCTGGAAATTATGTCCTTGAGGATGACAACTCCCTAACAGCCCTCAGGGCAAGGGTTATAAGATTTGCCCTGGGGCATATAAGGTTTTTATAGAAAGTGTTGTCGTAGAAACTTCAAAAAGGGCCCATTCGATTGGAAATTAAAAGCGCCAGTGCCTTTTTAATAGTTGGAAGGGATTGGAAGGCTTGACATTTTTAAAATATAGATCGATGTGGGTACAATGTATTTTTTTTCCTTTTCCTTTTTTTTTTACCCCAGGGCACTTCGTATCGAAGGAGTTGTCGTAGGAACTTCGAAAAGAGGTCATTCAATTAAAAATAGAAAGGGCTAATACACTTTTTAATAGTCAAAAGTGATTCGAGGGCAACTAATCCCCCTCCCAGGCCCACCCTCCCATTTTCCCATTATGTTTAAAAACTAAATGTTACTTTGAGATTAAATCAAAATGCACTGTATTAATGCTAATATTCAACAAGGTATCTCAGCAGTATCTTAAGAACGACTGAGGGTATGATGTTCAAACTTTTGGGGCTACATCTGCTCTTAAAATTTAACCAAATCAAAATTGCGTAAGTGTATCCAAGCTATCAAAGCAAGTAATCAGATTCGTTTCAAGCTTGATTTGCATATTCAAGTTAAGTTTCACTCGTTTTAAGATTTAATATTCATTTGAATTAATATCTATTTTATGTTTGTTTGCATTGATTGTTCGTTTTATTTCTGTTCATTTTAAGTTTCATTTATACTTCAATAGCAAAACATTTTTTTTTCGTTTTGAGCTTGATTTTCATATTCAGTCAAAACATTACTTGACTGAATTTACTTCATTAATATTATTAGGCCTAGTTGTTGCATGCTTTTTGCTATTATTGTTTATTTAATTTATTTTCGTTTTGGGTTTCATTTATTCTTTAATTGTAATTTCTGGTCATTTTGAGTTAGAATTTTAACAGATATTTTTATCTGCTGAGCTTCAGTTTAAACTGGCCTTTACTTTTCTTAGAAATAATTATTTTTCGGAAAGTTTTTTTAAAATAATTTTTGTTCGTTTTTGATTGCAAAAACTTTCAAGATTTTATAAATTCCTTATTTAAAAATACTTTTTTTAAACAAATCAAATGTTCGACAAAGTATTAGAACTGGTATCAAAGTAACAACATTAAAGTGGAAAAATACGTCTGTGTCAACCTCGGAGTCTTTATTATCTGATGTTTGAACTATTTTTAACAAAATGGCTACATCTTTTCCTACTCTGAGAAAATGAACTAGAACTTTTAATTTCCATTCAAATGAGCCCTCTTTGAAGTTTATAAGAGCATCTCTTTCATAAGGACCATATACGGCCCTATGACATAGCTTACAATACCTTCTCCCCAGGCCCTGGGGGGCTGTGTCGACACCGGAGTTTTTATTATCTGATATTTGAAATATTTTCCAAAAAAATGGCTACGTCAAAATTTGTATTGGATGAGTTTGGGCAAAAGGGTGTTTGGGTGGGGGGGGGCTATCTAGTTGCCCTCAGATATCTTTTGACTCTAAAAAGTGTACTCTGAAGTTTTTTGCGAGCATCCCGTTCATAAGAACCATATACTCCCCCAGGACAACACTTACAATGCCTATCCCCCGGGCCCTGGGGGGTTGTATTGACACCCGAGTTTTTGTTATCTAAATGTCGAACAATTTTCAAAAAGCTGGCTATCTAAAAATTTTTAGCGGATGAGTTTGGGGGAAAAGGGCGGGGAGGGGCTAGTTGCCCTTAAATCTCTTGACTCTATAAAGTAAACTAGAACTTTCAATTTCCAATCAAATGAGCCCTCTATGAAATTTATGCAAACATCCCTCTCATAAGAACCATACATGCCTTTAGGGCAAAACTCAAAACGCCTGCACCCGGGCCCTGAGGGGTTTTATTGAGACCGGATTTTTTCTTATCCGACCTTTGAACTATTTTTAACAAAATATCTATCCAAAATTTTCATCAGAAGGGTTTGGAAAAAAAAGGCGGGGGGGTCTGGGGCTAGTTGCCCTCGGATATCTTTTAACTACAAAAAAGTGAGCTCGAACTTTCAGTTTCCAATCAAATGAGCCCTCTCTGAAGGTTATAGGAGGTTATATGCTATAACTTATAAGTTATAGCATCCAAACTCATCCAATTGAAATTGTGCGATGGCGATTTTCTTCAAAATAGTCCATAGAACACATAACAATGTCTCCAGGGTTAGCGAAAACAACCAGGACTTCGAGGCAAAGCTTTTGAGTTATTCCCATGGGGACATGCGACATTCTAAATGAATGGGTGATGATATTAAATTCAGATTGATTTCATTCGATTTTAAATTCGAAATTATTGTGCTCTTTTTAAAACTCAAGGTGATTTGAGAGAACCTCCCATCCCCATGCCCCACACACCCATTTCCGAAACAAACACTTAGAGGTGGCTCATTTGGATGAAATTGAAAGTCCTAGTTCCTTTTTGAGGGTCAGTAGTGACTGAGATCAAATAGCCCCCCCCCCATTCCCTACTTTTCACCATACGCATACAATTGAAAGTGTGCAACGGCAATTTTATTAGTATATGCTATTGAGAAAAAGTATGATTGTTTGACTTCTACTTTCCCAAAATACAAATGGCATTGAGATCAGTCTTTCAGGGAATGTTGAGGGGAGTTTTGAACTAAATCATAATATGTTATGTGTATATGGGTTGTCAGAAGAGTTTAACTAAGGAATGACTGAATGCATTAATTTGGATTTTTTTTTAAATGATAAGGGATATGATCAATTGACAAAAAAGACAATCCTTGCACAATACTGCTTCCACAACAACTGCTCCTAACAATGCCTCCAGGGGCTAGCAAAACCACCCAGGACTCCGAGCCAAAGATTTTGAGCTATTCCCATGGGGGCATGTAAGGTTTTATGAATGGGTGGTCAAATAAAATTCAGATGGATTTCATTTGATTTTAAATTCGTAATTATTTTGCTCTTTTTAAGAGTCAAGGTAAATTGAGAGAGCCACCCACCCGCCCCCACTTCTGAAGCAAACACTTAGAGGTGGCTCATTTGGTTGAAATTGAAAGTTCTAGCTCCTTTTTGAGGATCAATAGTGACGGAGATCAAATAGCCTCCCTCCCATTCCCTTCTTTTCACCAAACGCATCCAACTGAAATTGTGCGATGGCAATTTTATTCAAAATAATCGACAGAACACATAAAATTGCCTCCAGGGCCAGCACAACCAAGCAGGACTCTAGAGCTAGGATTTTAAGTTATATCCTGGTGGTATGTAAGGTTTATATGAATGGGTAGTCAAATTAAATTCAGATGAGTCTCATTTGATTTTAAATTCGAAAGTACTCTGCTATTTATAAGAGTCAAAGTGATTTAAGAGAACCCCTTCCCCACGCCCATTTCCAAAACAAACATCCAAACAACGTTTAGAGATTTAATTTTTTTTCAGCATTTTCAAAAGGTTCGGTAATTAATATATTTGGAGAAATCAACCCCCCCCCCTCTCCACCCTGAGGCCTTAGGTCGAGGGATGAAAGCTGTATGATTTTTTCATTGTTCATCATATAGTATATGCTACTGAGAAAAGGTATGAATGTTTGACTTCCACTTTCCCAAAATACAAATGGGATTAACATGAGACTTTCAGTGAATGTTGAGGGAAGTGTTGAACTAAATCATAACATGTTGTGTGTATATGGGTTGTCAGATGGGTTTTACTCAGGAATGACAGAGTGTATTAATTTGGATTTTTTTTTTTTTTGAAATGACAAGGGATATGAGCAAAAGTTCGTCTAAAGTGCACATGAACAATATTTTTGAAAGACCTAAGATATCAAGGTGAAACTTCTGGGACATGATGAAAGAGATGCTCAACTGAACAATTAATAGGTGCTACAGCTATTAATACTTCTGCTACTACTGTTACTGCTTCTACTAATACAACGGTAACGCTGCTACTTTTTCTACTACTACCAAAACTACTGTAATAATAGTACTTTTAAGTTTGAGTCTATGAAGGTAAAATTTAAGAGAATATTGATGGCAAATTCGAACTAACAAAAGACATTATTTGCATTTAGATTGTCAAAAAAACAAATCTGAAGAAAGATTGGATTAGGTCTGGAATCTCAGAGAATACTTAAAATGAAAATCAATTGACCTGAAGGCAATATGTGCAAACTAGGCGTACTACTAATACTACTGCTACTACAATATTTACTAGTTTTACTGCTACTTTTGCTATTTCACCAATTACTACTACTATCAGAAGTAGTTATAAGGTTAAGAATATTGAAATGAAAATTTCAAGAACGCTATGAATATATAGGTTATCAAAAGAGCAAATTGACAATATCGTAGCAATGGCTAATTGTATTAAACTGAGCAGTCACACAACTGCTTGGACTTCTTTTAAAATGTCTACCTAATGGTTTGAAGAATTTTAGAATACAAATTAAAAAATAATAGCAACTCAAAACTTTTTAATGTTCAAATAGGTGACAAAAAGTATTGATAAGGTAATGTAATCCTGAATAAAATAATACGTAATGAATAGAGTTTAAGTTTCTTATATTTCAATGTTAGATGCAAAAATAGTTTTAACTGCTTTTTTTGTTTCCTGAATAGTAAATTACAAAATATGTTGAATTCATAAAACAGCAAAAATAAATTAAAAATAAATAATATTAGTTAAATCATCATGTGAATGAAGACGAAAATCTTGCGAATTTTCTAAAAAGAAATGGACGTAAAATTAGAATGAAATAAATATCAAGCTAAAATGATAAAACTGATTTAAAACTAAAAACAAACTGTTAATCAAATCCAGAATTTGTTGTTAACTAAATAGCTACAAGTAATAAAAAATCCATGACTGTTTCCTTCCCTCTCATTCGGGCATTGTAAAACCTTGCTGTTCTTCAACCTTTTGTCTTTGTTGTTTTGACATTCGTCCCAATTTTACGGCTAAAAGGAAAATACAGTATATTAATGCTTTGATATCTCAAGAATTTCGGAATTTAGGCTTTCTGATCTTTGTTTATATTTTTATTTTTATATAGAAAGTATCAAACATGAAGATGTCTAAACATAGTTCATCGTATCCAGCTCAAGATTTATACTTGAACATTTAAAAAGAGCTGAACAAATATTTTGGAATATCTTGACTTGGAGGGTCAAAGGTCATAAGCGATATTTTTTGTTTTTCTAAAAATAAAGACACGTGAGTCTAATTTGAAAAATTAACCCAAATAATGCCAACTAATTCTGTCTAATTTAACTAAACTTTATTTCTGCCAACTAATGAAGGTAATTGCAGCAATTTGCCTCTTCTTGAGGCAAAAAAGTGAAAAAAATGTCACTTCTCATCAAAACAGTGTTTTTTCTTTTCTTAGCATCCAGGTCAAATATAGTTTTCTTGCTTTTAAATGCTTACATGAAAATCTTTTTTTGGCGTAATTATAAATTGCCTCTCATTCAGTGTAAATATTCAATGTTTTTATCTTACTTATGTTACTCAGACACCTTAATGACTTCCAACCATTAAATCAAATTGATTAAAGATGGATTTGATAAAATTTAGATAAACGTTGCATTCCTTTCAGGAGATTTTCACCTCGTTGTAAAAGTTCGTAAATTTCATAATTAAAAAAAAAAATTTCCACTTACAAGATTTGCGAAAAATTTATCAAATTTCACAACAGAAAAATCAAAATCGCTGACAATCAAATAAACATAACTTAAAAAGCTGTATATTTTGAGTTTTTTTCTGCTTTAGATTTAAGAAAACCATGAGTCAGCAAATCATAAATTAAATTTAAGGTACTTGTCTAAAATACAAAACACACTCGAGAACTTCTATTGCGAATATCGGGTTTTTCGAGCTGTCTGTACCAGACAATAACCTATGGCTTGTTGGAAAACCATATTATAGCTTGTCTTTAATTAAAAATTCACTGGAATTTTGGTCAGGTTAGGTTAAGTTACTTTAGGTTACACGCTCTAGGTGACCCCCCCCCCCACCGGTAGTTTTCATGATTTTGTTTCTAAAGCATTGTATTTTCATCATATTTTCTTTTATTTCATTAACATTTACCAAACTTCCCTTCTCGAGTGTTATTTATACAATAGAAAAGTACCAAATTTAATTTTATCAATATAATTTATATTCTGAATTATAAATCTACTCTATATTAATAAACCAAATACCTTAAAAGGAGATTTAAGCAATAATATTCACAAGTTTACAGCTCCACAACCTTGACGACTACAGGCAGGTAGGGTTGCCATCTGGTGAGAAAAAATATCACTACATTTTACCGATTTTCTTGTTGATTTAGTGATTTTTTTTAATAATCTAGTTATTTATGTGCAAATTTAGTGATTTTTTGTTTAGACAGGAAAAAAATCACTAGAAATAATTATAAATCACCAGGGGCGGCAACCCTTTAGGCAGATATGCAGATCACTACTGGCAGGTTGTCAGTTGTGTTGATGAGTTGTTGCATAAAAAGATAAGGCATGACTTAAACTTGGCAACCGCCAGGATGACCACTGAAGGATAGTCATAGTTAAAAAATACAGTCCTAGCGTATCCAAAATAGGACTCACTGTGGTTTATGCTCGAGTAATCCCCCTTAATCTTATGACCAAGCTATTCCATAAAGATTTATCAAGAATTTCATTTCCATGAATTGGGCAGCTTATCGATAGAGCGTATTTGCTTTTTAAGTGGTGTAGGAGGACACTAACATAAATGGTATCTTAAATTTAATTAAGGGCTTTCTTCAGCTTCAAGCTTATAAGCGAAAACAAAATGAAATAAAGCAAACTGAAGATTGGTGATTTAAAATGAAAACTGGTGATGAACTGAGTTTGAATTTATTCTATGGTATGTTGCTAAGATATTGAATCTATTCAATATGAACTGGTTTTGAATGTATTCTATTGTTTGTTGTTAAGATATTGAATTTATTTAATATGAACTGGTTTTGAATTTATTCTATTGTACGTTCTTAAGATATTGAATTTATTTAATATGAACTGGTTTTAAATGTATTCTATTGTACGTTGTTAAGAAATTGAATTTATTCAATATGACCTGGTTTTGAATTTATTCTATTGTATGTTATTAAGATATTGAATTTATTCAGTATAAACTGGTTTTGAACTTATTCTATTGTATGTTGTTAAGATAGGTAGATTTTAGCGATGAACTACTTACATTTAGACCATTTATAAGTTATTATTAGGCCTTAAATCGCCATTTTTTATTATTATAAGGGTAAATGTAATACGTTTTTATTTAATTAATACTATATGTTATTATAATGATATAAATGTTTTTTATGACTATGAACCTTCTTCAATTATTAAATAAATCCTAAGCCGATGCATATAAATAAGCTCGAAAGTCTACCAAAATAAAAAAAATGGACTTTGGGGAGGCCAATGAAACAGTCATTTTTTTAATGTTATTCTGAGGACTATTAAATAGAATCTAGGGTGGGGGGGTATTTTCAGGTGAGGGTAAACGCCTAGACCCATTTTTCTCAGTTATTATTCAGTGAACGAATTGGAATAAAGATGCCTTGAAAAAGGGAAACTTACAGTCTTTGGACATTCCCCATGCCAAGCATTTTTGCAGTCTACAATATGGGCATCTATTTCGGCTATCTTTGTTGATCACACAGTTTTTTATTCTTAAACATTGGTAGTTTGTCTTGCGGAATTGTGATCTCTTGTCTTGTGATCTCTTGAAGAATGCTTTACACCCTCCACAGGTCATTACTCCATAATGGTTTCCACTTGACTTATCCCCGCAAATCTTGCAAAGGATAATTTTAATTTGGTCTAGAAAATAAAATTAAAGTTAGAAAAAGATTAGGTCTGAAAAAAATTTGTAAATAAAAGCTGGTAAAAATATTAGGCTAAGGTAAAAGGCACATGGTGTTAACAAATTTGAGACAGATGGAACATTCACATAAGATCGTTTAGCCCCCTTCCTTCCGAAGCTAAATTTAATAAAATTGACAGTTCCACTCTAAGGGAAGATACTTGAATTTTAGGCTGCACTAATAATGGCACAATTTTGCTAAACTTGGCGCTCGCCACTATGCATGCGTGATATTTCAATTGGACAAACACTTGAGTCTATATAATCTTAGTCTTGAAAAAAAAAAATTGGAGTTCCAAAAATGAACCAATTATTGCTTCATTTTTATCCATGATATTTTAAACTTATTATTTACATAAGTAGTGTTCTTTTATACTAGCTTTATCATTTATTTGCAGACTAATAAAAATAATAAGTTATTTATTCATGGCTGCCATCAGAGATATTCCTGCATAATTCTTTTGTCACTGATCATGCTAGTTTATACAAAAGATGAAATATAACTAAAACAAATAAAACTGATTATGATTAGTTAATCAAGAATACAACTAAAATCTGACAAGCAGAGTCAAAATTATTCTCTAAAAGAGTTAAAATGGCTTTTCTTTTCCTGCCAAATATTTTACTTTTTTTCATTACAACGAGCAAAATGGGCAACGCACTATGGGGAGGCCATCGTTTTGCTTAAGCCCCTCTTTAGAATGCTAGGATAAACTTAGCCCTTTACTTGAAACATTAGAAAAAAAAATTAATTCGAGAAAGATTCCAGTCACATTAGAAAAAAAATTACTTCGAGAAAGATTCCAGTCTATCCTCTTAAATTTATAATCCTTCTGGAGAGACACCAAAGGGGGAGGGGGAGAGGCTTACATTGAAATTTAGGAAATTGTTTTTCAGAGGTAGAAAATTAGCCTACCTGTCTAACATGATACGTGCATTTCTCATGAATATTTTTTGGCCTGGCGATTCCATTTTGACTAGATCTGATTCGAGTTATAAATTTAATTTTTGTGTCCATAAAAAGGGAACGAACTAAATATATACAAGACTCAGATATGATAACTCAATTAAGGCTGACCAACATTGGGCTCAATTATGGCTGCTCACTCGCAAATACAAGACAGAGCAGCTTAAATGTCTGCCAAAAAGACTTGAAGAATCTGAGAACGAAAACCGAACCTGTTTTCGTTTCTTTTCAGGTCAAGTTCGTTTAGGACCTTAGTAAAAACTATGGTTACAGCTGGAGAGGTGGCCAATGTTTACCCCCCCCCCTCCATAAAAGTACCCGACCAGAATTTACTCCTCCTTCCACCAAAAACACATCCCCACAGGAAATATTCCCTCAGAATATATCCTATTGCAATATACCTCCCCCCGCTTTTCGGCTGACTGGTCTCCAATCATCTTTATTGTTTTATATTAAAAGGGCGTAAACTTTTAATTTCTGACCTAATCAGCTCCTTCTGAGGTTTTTACGACCATTAGGTAAAAGTTGATAAAGAAGGGGCACTCCCCCTCCTACACAGAATAAATTTCGCTCATTTTGAGGTTTCATATTACGATTTACTTTAATAATATCAGCGTAAAAACAAAATATTCCCAGAAATGAAGAAGTAAATATCAATTAAATTTTTTATTCATTTTTAAAGTTTGTTATGTAAATGCCCCTATCAGATAACCCCCTCCACCCCCCCCCCCCCCGCCCCCCCCTCAAACCAAACAAAATCCTGGTTACGGCCCTGGAGATTAAACAATCATTTTCTACCTAAAACTTCTCTCATCTCTCTATCTTAGAACAAATTCTGCATTTATCTGATGGTTCAATGAGATGTTTTGCCATCAAATGCATCCTTTGAAGTTTGAAGTATATATTTTGAATATATCCTAAATACGAAAGAGTCAGAGAACAAAGTTGTAGAAGTTTAAATTTCATTCTTTTTTTGTAATTTGTCCACTGTTTACACATAGTTTTTGTAATTGGGAAACATACAAACATATTTCACAGGGGAGCCTTCTGGTGGGAGGGGGGACAGTCTGAGGTAATCTTCAGTGGGAAAAAAATTTTAAGAATAATTTCCTTTTCATGGCGATAAATTTTCTATAGGAGAGAGTCTTTTCTTGGTTGGGAGGATAATTTTGTAGGATGGTATTTTTTAGGGGGGGGGGGGAGTAAACACCTAGAACCAGTTGGATCAACCCTAATTCCGCGCTGCATTGAATTTTAAAAAAGCCCTTAAAAATAAAAAAGGCAAAATATACCCGATGAAACCAAGGATGCATTTGTGGTGCCTAAATTACACTTTAAGCTTTCATTCAGGGTAGTTGTGACGCGGTTCAATTTTAGCTTAACTGAACGAATAATGTTACTTTTGGGTTCAGATAAACAAAAAATTATTTGTTTCGATTTCAAAAGATCCTAATCTGAGTTATCCTTCAAAACAAAACCGTTAAACAGGATATTTTGTATACAGAACTTTAGATTTGAAATGTTGGTATTGCACCTCAGCAAATCCTCTTTTTAATTGTCGTTTAAAATGGTAGATTCGCAACGCTTAAAAGAATTTAGCTTAAGCAACCAATTGATTTTGTGAACATTGTGACTAGGTTTGGGGTTTGCGCCGGCTCCACTAACACAAGGATCTATTTTTTGTTTATCAAACAGTTCGTGGTAACGAACTGTAAGTAAGGAGCGACCCGGCTCAATGGTAACCGAAACTCTAAAAAACGGAATTTTGATACCAATAGATACATCAAAAGAACTAGATTTTACTTCTGATTTCAAATATATAAGTTTTATCAAGGTTAATTTTACCTATCAAAAGTTACGCGCCTGAGAAAATTTGGCTGATTTTCGAAAAAAGGGGGAAAGACCCCCTAAAAGTTATTGAACCTTAATCAAAATCACAACATCATATTCAGCGTATTAGAGAACCCTACTGTAGAGTTTTCAAGCTCCTGTCTACAAAAATGTGGAATTTTCCATTTTTTGCCAGAAGAAAGATCACGGATGCGTGTTTATTTGTTTTTTTGTTGTTTTTTTTCCCAGGGGTGATCGTTGTTTTTTTGTCCCAGGGGTGGTCCTAGAATATCTTGGGAGGGCTCATTGGAACGGAAATTAAAAGTTCTAGTGCCCTTTTTAAGTGACGAAAAAAATGGAGGGCGACTAGGCCTCCCTCCCACGCTCATTTTTTCCCCAAAGTCACCCGATCAAAATTTTGAGATAGCCATTTTGTTCAGCATAGTCGAAAATATTATAACTATCTCTTTTAGGATGACTTAATCCCTCGAAACCCCCAGGGGGAGGGCTGAAAGTTATGAAATTTACCCAATGTTAACATATAGTATTGGTTATTGGGAAGTATACAGAAGGTTTCAGGGGGAATTTTTTCTGGTAGTGGGGGGTGGGTCGAGGGTTATATGGGAGGATCTTTCCATGAAGGAAGTTTTCATGGGGGAAGGGATTTTGCTATGAAGGGGGCGCCGGATTTCCCATCGTTATTTTAAAAAAAAATCAGAAATTAAATATAAAAAAAACAAGTTTTTCAACTGAAAGTAAGGAGCAACATTAAAACTTGAAACGAATAAAAAAATATTAGCTATATGATTGGGTTCACCTTTTAGTCAATGCCTCGCTCTTTAAGCCAAAGATTTTTTAGTACTTTCATAGGAGCTATTTATTCTAATTAAGGGCCTTTGTGATTAAGGGGTAATTTTTAAAGAATTGGAACAAAATTCAAACTTTAGCTTAAAGAGCAAGGTATTGACTAGGGGGCAAACCCCCTAATATATGTATTAAAAATATATGAATATAGAAGTTCGTTACGTAAGTTAATTCGTAAGTTACGTATATTTATTACTAATAAAAACGTTCGTAAATAAAATTCAACAAGTTTCGAGAAAGCCATTTAACCAAATAAAAGTAAAACTAATATGCGAAGTTCGTTTTAATTATTTATGCACGGTGAGCCGTGCATAATATTGCATAATTATAAACGTTGCATAATTATTTATGCAACGTTCACAAATGAAATAAAAAAAACAAGTTTTTTTTAACTGAAAGTAAGGAACGACGTTAAAACTTAAAACGAACAGAAATTATTCCGTATATGAAAGGGGCTGTCCACTCCTCAACACCTCGCTCTTTACGCTAAAGTTTGACTTTCTCACAACTCAATTTTTTTTAAACAATAAAAATTTGTTTTAATTGCAAATTTTTTTGATTAACTTTAACGAAATTCACACCATCAGATTCAGCTTATCAACGAACATTATTAAAGAAGCTTCAAACTCCTATCTGCAAAAATTTGGAATTTTGCATTTTTAATTAACTTTAGCGAAAATTACACCATCACATTCAGCTTATCAGAGAAAGTTTGACTTATCAGCTAAAGTTTGACTCTGTCTCACAACTTTATTTTTTAAAACAATAAAAAACTTTAGCGTAAAGAGCGAGGCGTTGAGGAGGGGACAGCCCCTTTCATATACGGAATAATTTCTGTTCGTTTTAAGTTTTAATGTCGCTCCTTACTTTCAGTTCAAAAAACTTCGTTTTTTTTTATTTATTATTTCATCATTTCCGTCATATAAATGTTATTAAAATTCGGGGAAGGAAAATCTAAGAGATAAAGATTTCTTGGAGAGTAAGAGGTGAGGGGAAAGCCCTTCAGTTTTACTCGCATATATGCTGGTATTCTATAGCAAGGTATCCCATGATGGTATATAGCAAGACGTTTTGATGAGGGACTAAGTGGCCAATGAAATTTGTATAACCCATAGTTTTCTTATACCAATTTCCACCCTTAAGGAGACTATTTGAAAAAAAAACTAATTTTCACTGATGAAAGTAATGAACTAAGATTAAAATTAAAAATAAACAAAATATATTGCTTCTTATTTTATGGAACATATATCCTTATTATTGGCATAGACAAACTGACACTAGATATTTCATTAAATTTCTGAACATCTGAAAATTACCTCTTTACTGAAAACAGATCTTACTTGAAGATTTTTACAATTTAAAATGCAGAAGGAAAAGTATTGATTTTGTGTCTTCAAACCCTTTGAAGAAATTTATAATTCAGTCTTTTATTTTCTGTAGGGTACTCATGACCGATTGACTCAATCACCCTATGATCCCAAATATTTCTTATTACACATCATAAAGATAGAAAAACTGTTACTATAAGATTCTAAATTTTCTAATTCTAACGAAAACATACCTTAAATATACGTTATGATAAACACGAAAATTACACTTGAAAGCTGAACATAGTCCAATTCCAGCAAGGGCAGATCCAGAACTTTTTAGGGGGGGGGGGGGGACAAAATACGTTGATCTGTTGAACTTGCGTTAGGAGCAAGTTAAATTAACTAATTAAATAGGACTACTTTAGACTATGTTAGGGGGGATAAGCCCTCACCCCCACCCCTGGAACCAGGGTTGGTACTTACCCTGGGCACAAAAAATTTTGGGGCGCAGAAATACAAATCAATAATCTAACGGTTAAAATCATTTAACAATTTTTGAAATTTCATTTGTATTAAAACTAAGTAGAAGGCACAGTCACAGTTATTAGATGAAAATAATTAACGAGTTATTAATTAATAATTAAAATAGAGTTAAATCAAAAGTAATCAAATAGTTTTGTAGGGGACATAATCTTGTACCTGAACCATAAAATGAAATTAACTCTTACCAGGAGCAGGAGCTTGCGCTGAATAGATCGTATTTCCATCCCTAAAACCTGGGATATTCGTCCTAGGGATATACTGATGCAATCCAATTTCAGATGTGATGTGACAGTCAGTGCTTGAAATGGAACTGCCACTTGGGGTAGGAACTTGGGCGAAATATCCGTTCATAGCATGCGGAATGTTTGTCCGATGGGTATATTGATATAATTCATTTTCAGAGGTGTTGTGAAAGTCAGTGCTTGAAATGGAACTGCCGTTGGAAGCAGAAACTTGTGCAAAATATCCGTTCATATGATCGGGAATATTCGTCCAATGGGTATATTGATGGAATCCACTTTCAGATGTGATGTGACAGTCAGTGCTTGAAATGGAACTGTCACTTGGGGTAGGAGCTTGGGCGAAATATCCGTTCATAGCATGCGGAATGTTTGTCCGATGGGTATATTGATATAATTCATTTTCAGAGGTGTTGTGAAAGTCAGTGCTTGGAATGGAACTGCCGTTGGAAGCAGAAACTTGTGCAAAATATCCGTTCATATGATCCGGAATATTCGTCCAATGGGTATATTGATGCAATCCACTTTCAGTGGTGATGCGACAGTCAGGGCTTGAATTTGCCCACGTTCCTCTTGAAGAAGGAACTTGGGCAGAATGAAGAGGATATCTATCCAAGGGACATGGAGTATTCATACACGGGGTATATTGATCGACTGAATTTGTCAAGTTGTTATGTTGACTTTCTCTATTTTCAGGAGCAACATAGCTGTTACTGCTAGCATCAAATTGCCAAGAATTATGAGCACTATGATTCAACTCCGAAGCTTTGTCAAAGGCAGACTTCCAAAATTCGTCATAATCGTCAATACTCAAATACGCTGCCATTACTACATTATTAAGATCTGATCTGACATCATACAACTGATACAAACACCTTTAAACATCGTCAATACTTAAACACGCTGCCATTACTACATTATTTAGATCTAATCTGACATCATACAGCTGATACAAACACCTTCTGATACAAACACCTTCCTGTGTTTCTTGTGTTTGTAACAATTTGATACAAACACCTTCCTGTGTTTGAATCAAGTAACCTCGATTACATTACACCTCGTAAGTTGAAAATGACCGGGAGAAGATCCAATTAAACCCTCGTTTTTCATTGGTTAAGAGAAGTAAGGTAGTTTTGTGATTTCACAATCTTTGACTTCAATCTAAACTGTATCTAATATTGGTCCAACTAGTCCCTAGGGTAATTTTAATAAAACCGTTTAAAAAATATGTGATAATGCAAACAGACAAAAAACGGATTAAAAAAACAGGTGAAATAAAAATAAATGAAATGATTAATGATGCAAAAAAGACGTTGCTAGTCACGAAGATACTAATATAGGAGCGTAAGCCCATTTGAGCAGAATAATGCGCCTGGCCCGGTTCAAGAAGCAGAAGAGCCACTCCTTTGATTATTTCCCAAGACATTAAAATTTCTTTCCACAACTTTGAATTTTAGAAAGGGTAAATATCATGGGTGCAAGAAGGGGGGCCATACCCCCCCCCCTGGTAAGCTGGGACCCTAAAGTAATTATACGGAAATCAAAAGAAAAAAGGCAGTAAAGCCACTATAATCAGAAATGTTTCCCTGAACGGAGAATTTTTGTACGATATGTTTTTGTGTTTTATTATCATGTATGTATTTTTCCAGGAGTGATTGTATTTATCTAGTTGTAGCTTTGAAAAAGATTAAATTTTTTACAGTTATGAAGTATACAGGTATCAAATAAAGGTGTTTATGGTATTTAAAATTTAAAAAAAGAGTTAAAAATATTTATTTTCTTAATCTTTGTTTTAATGTTTTACTTAGATTTTGCGGTACTTTTTATAAACAATTGAGTCTAAGGGTATCAAATATTTGGTGTTTGATAACCAAGTTCAAAACTGTCGATATTGTTAAAAATGAAATAAAAAAAAACAAGTTTTTTCAACTGAAACCAATAAGCGACACTAAAACTTAAAACGAACAGAAATAATTCCGTACATGAAAGGGGCCCCCCCCCTCCTCAACCCCTTGCTCTTTAAACTAAAGTTTTTTTTATTGTTTTAAAAAACGAAGTTGTGAGACAAAGTCAAGCTTTAGCATAAGGAGGGAGGGGGCAGCCCCTTTGACATACGGAATAATTTCTGTTCGTTTTAATGTCACTCCTTGCTTTCAATTCAAATATATTGTTTTTTTTTATTTAACTTCTGAACGTTTTTGAGTTGCTGCAACTTTTATTTTCGTTCACCGTACTTGAACAATTAAAACGAAATTTGCATATTAATTTTACTTTTTCTTTGGCTAAATGGCCTTCTCGAAATTCTGTTCAGATGTAACTTACGATTTAACTTACGCAACGAAGTTCTACAAGGCCGTATCCAGGGGGGGGGGGGTTACCCGGTTTGAACCCCCCCCCCCCCGAAATTTTTGACCGAGTCGAAAATAAGTCGAAAATTAGTAAAACCTAGGTAAAATCAGTAAAATTAGTCAAAAACTGAGTCAAAAATTAGTAACCCCCCCCCCCCGAAAAAAATCCTGGATCTGCCCTTGAAGTTCTATATTCGTATATTTTTATTACGTATATTAGGGGGTTTGTCCCTTAGTCAATATCTCGCTCTTTACGCTAAGTTCAAATTTTTGTTCCAATTCTTTAAGAATGACCTCTTAATCACGAAAGGCCGTTAATTAGAATAAACAGCTCTGATGAAAGTACTAAAAAAACTTTAGCAAAAGAGCAAGGTTTTGACTAGGGGGAAAACCCAATCATATACGTAATAATTTCAGTTCGTTTTAACTTTTGATGTTGCTCCTTACTTTCAGTTGAAAGAAATGTTTTTTTTTTATTATTTAATTTTTGATCGTTTTTTTAATAATGCTGTGAAATCCGGCACCCTCTTCGTAGCAATGTCCCTTCCCCCATGAGAATTCCCTCAATGGAAAGATCTTCCCATGTAACACCCGACCCACCCCCGCTCCCAACTACCAAAAAAGGTCCCCCCTACAACTTCTGTATACTTCCCAATAACCAATACTATATGTAAACATTGGGTAAAGTTCATAAGTTGCAGACCTTTCCGCGGGAACTGTGGGGGATTAAGTCTTCCTCAAAGACATAGTTATTGTATTTTTCGAGCACGCTGAACGAAATGGCTATCTCAAAATTTTGATTGGATTACTTTGGGGAAAAAATGAGTGTGGGAGGGGGCCTAGCGGCCATCCATTTTTTGGTCACTTAAAAAGGGCACTATAACTTTTAATTTGCGTTCGAATGATCCCTCCCACGATATTCTAGGACCACTTGGTCGATACGATCACCCCTGGGAAAAAAAAAAAAAAAAAAAAACAACAAATAAATACGCATCCGTGATCTTTCTTCTGGTAAAAAAATACAAAATTCCACATTTTTGCAGATGGGAGCTTAAAACTTCTATAGCAGAGTTTTCTGATATGCTGAATGTGATGGCGTGATTTTCAGTTAAGTTCTATGATTTTTTGGGGTGTTTCCTCCTTTTTTCAAAATAAGGCAAATTTTCTCAGGCACATAGCTTTTGGTCGGTAAGACTAAAATTGATAAAACTTAAATATTTGAACTCAGGATAAAAAATATAATTCTTTTGATGTTTCTATTGGTATCAAAATTCCATTTCTTAGAGTTTCGGTTGCTATATACCCAGGTCGCTCTTTACTTACAGTTCGTTACCTCGAACTGTTTGAATATCCAGTCCAACGCTTCGGCATTACTCAATAGAACTGAATGCTGGGCGTTCATATCTTAGTTTTTGTAAATAGCCTATTGTTTGTATAGTTTTTTTAATTAATTACTTTTTCGGTTTTTATATGCTTTTACTTTAATTAACATACTTTTTTCATTGCCTTTAGAAAATGGTTGTAAGCTTCATTAAATAAAAAAAAAATATTTTCGGGGCTGAAAGTAAGGAACAACATTAAAGCAAAACGAACATAAATTATTACGTATGTAAGAGGGTTTGCCCCCCTCCTCAATACCTCACTCTTCACGCTATAGTTTTTCAGCATTTAAATAAAAGTTACTTATAGTTCTAATTAAACGACCCTTGTGTTTCAAGAGTTTTTTTTAAAGAATTGGCACAAAATTTAAATTTTAGCGTAAAGAGCGAGGGATTGAAGAGGGGGGAACCTCCCTAATTTACGTATTGATTTCTGTTCGTTTTAAGTTTTAATGTTGCTCCTTAATTTCAGTCAAAAAACATACTTTTTTTATTTGATTTCTGATCGTTTTTCTTAATAACGCCAGGACACTTGTCTCCATTTCCACGGAAAGATCCCCTTCCCCACAGAATATCCTCTGGGCAATTCAGCCTTGGCAAAAATAAACCCCGGACAATTACCCTTCACCTCTCTACGCCTAAAATTGAGTCGGCAAAGAAAATGTTAGACATAAGAAGAAATTTCGTATAGGAATTCTGTGAAACTTTCCTCTCCACGGAAAATTATCTCCGTGTAAAATCCTCCAAGCAGAAAATTCTTCCTACCCTCCCCATCCGAAAAATGTATGCATTTTCTCAATAACAAATAAAACAATGGGTAATTTTTGTATTTTTATCATTTGTCTCTAAAGACACAGTTATTGGGCCTTTCAACTATGCTGAAGAAAAAAGCTATCTCAAATTTTGATCGGACGATTTTGGGGAAAGCAGGAGGCCTAGTTGCCCTCCAATTATTTTGGTCCCTTGAAAAGGGCACTGGAACCTTTGATTTCCAATAGAATGAGCCTTCTCTCGACCGTCTAGGCTCACTGGGTGGATACGATCACCCCTGGAAAATAAAGCAACTAACAAATAAACACGCATCCGTGATCTTTCCTCTGGCAAAAATTACAAAATTCCATATTTCTGTAGATAGGAGCTTAAAACCTGTAGAGTAGGTTTTTTTTATACGCTGAATCTGATGGTATAATATTCATTAAAATTATATAATGTTGAGGGGGT
This sequence comes from Artemia sinica, assembly GCA_027921565.1. Taxonomy (NCBI): domain Eukaryota; kingdom Metazoa; phylum Arthropoda; class Branchiopoda; order Anostraca; family Artemiidae; genus Artemia; species Artemia sinica. The sequence continues at coordinate 13,327,996 of CM051269.1, forward strand.
CTTTCCTCGTTTTTTTAGAAAATCAGACAAATTTTCTCAGGCTCGTAGCTTTTGATGCGTAAAACTAAACTTAATGAAGCTTATATATTTGGAATCAGCATAATAAGCCAATTTCTTTTGATATATAAATTGGTATCAAAATTCAGTTTTTTTCAGTTTCGGCTACTATTGAGCCTGGTCGCTCCGTACTTACAGTTCATTACCACGAACTGTTTGATTACTCCTCAAAATTCAAACTGAGATCATTGAAATATTGATCTTTTTCTGCGTTACCAAAAGTACTGCATTCATAAATCTTCACAGTTTCATGAAATTTAATCATACAAATAGAAAAGGGTATTCAACTAAAGTAAGGATCAAGTTTAAAACTTAAAACAAATACAAATTACTCTGTATATAAGGGGGACTGCCCCCTTCTCACCACCTTGCTCATTAAACAATATTATTTTTAGTGCTTTGAAAAACTTATCTTTCCGGTTGCAAATTTTCTGAAAAAAATTGGAAAAATGCCATATTTCAAAGTAAAGAGTAAGGAACTAAGGAGGAAACAGCCCAGTGGTGTATCAAGGTGAGGGCAGGGCCCCTCCCTAGCGTAGTCTAAAGTAGTGTAATTTACTTAATTAATTCAAGTTTGCGCTAATTAAACTTGCTCTTAACACAAGTTTATCGGATCAACCTACTTTGTGCCCCCCCCCGTCAATTTTTTTCGGATAAAACTATTTTGGCCCCCCCCTCCCAAAAAAAAATAATCCTGGATCTGATCCTGAGACAGCCCGCTTTATATAAAGAATAATCTGTTCTAATAGGTTTCAAATCTGTTCCTTGCTTTGAATTGAAAACCTCTTTTTTATTTAATTTCTTATTGTTTTCCAAATCCTTCCAAGGCCTAACCAAGCCATAACTTAAGTTACCTGTTACTTAATACCCTTATTAGTTGCTTTTAAAATGTGTAAAATATGTAAATCAATAATTGTATGTTCATTAGTACCGTCCTACTTTGATTTCAATAATTTTGACTAAATTGATATAGTAAATTGTCCGACGAATAGTAATTTGGTCAAGTCCTTGTTAATATTGCTACAGAAGAATTTCGGTATCGGATAAAAATGAGTAATATTGTTCTAATGGACGGAAACTTTGAGTACTTTTGGAGTAAAAAGTCCTTGTTAATATGCTACAAAAGAATTTCGGTTGGATAAAAAGGGTAAATTGTTCTAATGACGGAAATTCTTTGAGACTTTTGATCTTCTACATAACCTTAAGTAATCACAACCTCTGCAATAGGATTTCTTATCGATAAATGCATTACATACATTGTTTAAATACATTGAAATACTTCATAAATTAGAAAAAAAAATTACACCATTTAAAATTGCTGAAAATAAGTTCCTTGCAGTATTTGCAATTCCAAAGAAATTTCCTGGTTTGGCTAATGATTACCTTCCTCGCTTTTCCGCCTATGTGCTGGTAGCAATCGGAATGCAACATTTTAGCTGTATACAGAAGTGCTGCCACTGTGTGACATTTTTTTTTACAACTGGAAATCTTAAATTATACTTATTCGTACTTTCAAATCAATTAGCTTTTCAGAATTTTAAATTGATTGATAATTCATTCTCTTTGTGTTAAAGTCGCAGTTTTGTGCCCTAAAATAGCAAGAAAACAAGATTTTTCCTTGTGTCAATCTTTACGGTCACTTAAAAAAGAGCTTTAAATTTACGTTTTGAATGAGCTTCCGCCCAATTATCTTGGACCTTCAGTTTGATACAGTTACCCCTGGGAAACAACAAAACAAATAAACATGCATCGACGATATTTCTTCTGAAAAAAAAAAAAAATGCGAAATTCCACATTTGGAAGACTGGTTCTTAAAACCTCTACGGTAGGGTCCTCTGACATGATGTATCTAATAAAAAGATTTTCAATAAGATCGCTTGCTTTTCTGGGATGTGGGGTATTTTGTTTCATTTTGCATACAATTTAATTACTCTTTTTATTTGAGAGTCTTTTCCTAAAAGTATTAAAAAATACTTATTCCTACAAAAGAACAATCTTGAAATATATTCCCTGTCACCCAGCCACCACTGATATTTTGGAGGGCCCCCCCCCCGAAAACTTTCTGCCGGCGCCCTTGGTACATATTAAACATTACCCGTGGAAACCATATTTAGTATATTATTTATTACTGTTATATAACATCTTTTAAATCCTTGGGAATATTCGCAAGTGAATCTGAGAATATTGCTAAACACAGAGGACACCGATACCAAAGATTTCTTGAATCAAGTCTTATTATAGCCTTAGAGACCAGGATTAAACCACTCTCCTCGTACAGCCTACTGTTTGAAATACGGTTAGTCAGGTGGCTAAAAAAAAATATTTAGCCAATTTCTCTGGAAAATACTCCTCCAATTTTCAGAGCATCCATGCTTTAGAACCGTATAGCACACGATGATATTTCCCCTTACAAAATATACCCCCTCGGAAAAACCCCATGTAGAAAATAATTCCTCCCCTAGTGGCTGATTGGTCTCCAATCGCTTTGGACTTATAAAAAAAGGACTAGAAATCTCAGTTTTTAATGTAATGAACACCTTCAGAAGCTTCTGCGATCTTGGTAGGAAAAGTCTTCCTCTCATATAGATTAAACTCTGCTGACGATCGCAGACCATAACTATTCCCGTAAATCAACAGCGATTAATTATTAATTTCACATTCTGATGCATTATAAAGTTTTTGTCCCCCCCCCCAAAAAAAAAAAAATTGTGTCCTAAGTCAAAAGTATTGGTTAGGGCCCTGGGGATTATATATAAGTTTTACCTCCATCCTCCCGTCTCTCCCTTAGAGCTGATTCGGTATTTATCCATAGACTCAATGAGAACTGGGATGGTTCGGTATTAAAATGATCTTCTGACCTATGTCCACACAAAAAACAAACTACAAAACAATCAGAGAACAGATAAGCCCATAGTCGAAGTACCTTTTTAAGTTTTATGATTTTTCGATTGCTTACACATAGTATTTGTTATTGGAAAACATATAGCTTTTTTGTCAGGGGAGTTTTCTGCAGTAGGGGAAGGGATTTTTGGGGGAATTTTCATAGGGAAGAAAATTTTTGGGAAAATTACCCAGAATTCTTCCGTTGAGTTCTTTTTATTTATCTTTCTTCCTTTTTGAATGCACAAGTTTACATGTGCAGGGGGTATTCCTTTGGAATTGTCCAGGGCAAATTTTCAGCGAGTGTCAAATTGTTGGCAAAATTTTCCCTTGGAAAAATGTGGTTAATGTTCACAAAGAAAAAGTGAATTTTGATAGCAATACATCAAAAGAATCAAAGTTTATTATACTGATTCCAAATATAAAAGAATCATCAAGTTCTGTGCTGCACTAGCCTGATTGGTAATACTTAATTTTATAGAAAGGGAGTAAATACCACCCAAAAGTCAAGGAATCTTAAAAAAAAATCCCACCATCCAAATCAGCGTATCAGAGAACTATGATGTAGAAGTTTCGAGCTCCTATATACAAAAATGTGGAATTTTGAATGTTTCACCAGAAAAAAATCACTGCTGTATTTTTTTCCCCGAGTGAGATGTCTGACCCTTGACTCATTTGCAGTCAAACCAAAATAGGCTAAACGATATTCTGGAATATTCCTCCCAGAAAATTCCTCTCCCCATGGAAAATTTCGTAAAAACATAATTCGAAATAATAAAGCTAAGAAACTCCAATTTCACCGTGAAGAATAGGGAGGGAGGTAAAAGTTGTATTAGTCCCCGCCATATCAGTGTTACTCAAGATCTGATGGAAACTTAAGCAACCAAAAAAAATACGTCCAATGGAAAAATCCAATGCGCACCTGCCACAAAGGGGCAACTCTATGCCACACGAACCCATCGGGTAGATTATATTCTTTGATAAATTTTTCAAAAGACTTATCTTTTTATTCAGTTATTCTCATTTAATGGACTCTTAGTGGCTATATTAAATTTCAGGGGGGAGGGAGGGGTGGCCTAATGACTGGATTTCTAAGGAATCAGTAGAACAACAGGGATTTTTTTTCATACAAGACAGTGGAACGCAACCTTAAATGAATATTTCGACCCTAAATCCAAGGGCCGTCCTCAGCAAAACAAACGAAGAGAATAAAAAACAATATAAAAGAAACTTACATTAAAATTCAATCGTTAAAACTGAAATGTTTTTGTTTTAAAAAATGTTTTAAAACAGCCCTAATATCATTACTTCGAGGAAGTTCAACTCAGGACTGGTACACCAAGCGAAGTGGACAGGGAACAATTCATTCAAATGGAATAAAAATACTTATAGACAAGCTTTCAATGCATATCTCGCCTTCTTGGCAGCCAGCCTAGATGGTCTATTCGTAACAGGTCGAGTGGAGTTATTTACTGCTTTTTTAATATAATTAGTTAAATCATTTTTAATTAAGTTTGTGTATGGGGCATTAAGTGAATATTCCCACAAATCTCTATTTAAAGAAATATTACTATTTTTTATGATTTTAATTTCAATTGCCTCTCGAACAACCTGTTTTATGCCTAAATCATTGCTAATAAGGCAAGCTTCATCAAACAGCATTTTATGACTATATAGGGTTATCGTATATGTGAATGCTTAAAGCAGAGTCAAAGGAAATATTTGTACTATTAGAATTTAAAGCTTTAGTTATATCATTTTTGAGTTGTTGTAGGCGTTTTTCTGAATTTTGATGGGTTCTACCAACATAAAAATGGCCACAGTCACATGGTATTTGATAAACCCCTCTTTGGCGAGTAACTGGGGTTATATCTTTACCAAAATTTAGGAAACTCATGATTTTAAAATTATTTGTAAATACGACATAAAAATTATTTTGTCTGCAAACTTTTTTTAAACTTATAGTGATTTTTGGAATATATGGAAGGTAAATTATATTTGAGGGTTTGACGGGAACTTCAAACTGTAAAAGGCCCTTAATTTTACGGGAGTGTCTTGCCAATCTTCGGCCAATTGTATTATTAATAAAGACAATAGGATAACCGTTTCCAAAAAGTATGTCTCTAATAAAATTTAGTTCATCTGTGATGTAAGATTCAGAGCAAATGTTTAGGGCGATCAACAAGAGATGTAAAAACACCTCTTTTAACTTGTGGGGGGTGATTGGATTTAAAATGTAGATATCTGTTATTTTGTGTGGGCTTTCTGTAAATTGTAAAATCCAGTTTATCAATGTTACGAATAATTAATTCATCCAGAAACGGTAATTTATTTGCATTTTCAATTTCTAAGGTAAATTGTAAATTTCGGTCATATGTATTAAGGTGATCTAGAAAGCACCTAAGTTCATTTGCCCCATAATTCCAAAGCAAAATTACATCATCCATATACCATCCCCCCATAGATATGTTTTAAAAAATATGAATTTAAGGCCCAATTCTCAAGATGTTCCACATAAATGTTTGCTAATAACCCGGATAGCGGCGTACCCATAGGGAGATCATTTTTTGATGATAAAATGAATTACGGAACTGAAAATACATTGAATACTTATTAAAAATTTTAACTAGGGACATTAAAACCTCACAGTCTATTCCTCACAATCTTCCAATCTAATTTCGCTATGGAATTATGTGGTACCAGTACCATTTTGGTACTGGTACCCCATTTGGTGTACCAGTCCGGGTTGAACTTCCTTGAAGTAATGATATTAGGGCTGTTTTAAAACATTTAAAAAAAAAACCTTTCATTTTTAACGATTGAATTTTAGTGTTAGTTTCTTTTAAATTGTTTTTTATTCTCTTCGTTTGTTTTGCTGAGAACGGCCCTTGAACATAGGGTTGAAATATTCATTTAAGGTTGCGTTCCACTGTCTTGCATAAAAATTTCCCTGTTGTTCTACTTATTGTTTATGATGGAACGGCAGTGTGGTCTTCGTCGCTATTTACTGGATTTCTAAGGAATCAAGTCTGGATTATTGATACAATTGTCCTAAGGTGGTTAAGTCATTTTGGATATTAGTTTATATTTAAAATTAATAAAATATTAGATTAGCTGCCATGGATTTTTTTATTATATAAAGATGGTAAAATAGCTTCGAAACTTGTTTGAGTCTAAAAAGATGTATCATACAGTTGATAAGAGCCTAATTAGTCATATTGAAAACGGATGGACTGATTTTAATTTATTTAAATGCTATGGATGGGCAGAAATCAGTATTTTGAATCCCCAAAGCTAAAAGGAAGAGAGTTGTCGTTTCTTAGCTTATCTTATGATGAACCTGACAATATTAGGGTTCTTACACTGGATATTGTAAATTTCTGTCGCCCCTGGATTTACAAGTGAATTCTGCTGCGAGTGGCTGTTTCTTGTAATAATAAACTGTTTCTATTGATGAGAAAATTTCTTCTTTGGGGACCTTATTAACTCCCTACGGTCCTTTGGGGCCCAGCTGGGACCTTATTAAACCCTTTCGAATTTTTCAATTTCTTATTCAACCCAAACAGAATATAAATAGTATGCCTCTAGTTATATTCATTATTTTATACTCTTTCCAGATATAATATGTTTCCTCGACCTATTCAAAGGCTAAGACTATATTCCAAGGGAGAAGAGGTGCATTGTAAGGAAATTTATTTCGAATTTATGATATTAAAAAAAAGTAGGCCTATAGACTACATTAAGAAATCTAATAATATTGTTTCTATTAGCCTGTCCTCTAAATACGGGGTTAACCACTAAAATTTACCAAATCCTTTTTATAATTTCATTTAAAATAACAAAATGGAGAATTTTCAAAAAAATTAATATACAGCGCATTTTTTGACATTTTGGAGGAGCAAATGCCTCTCCTCTTTTGGTGTCACCAGACCTGGGGTCAGATCAAAACCTATAAGTTTGAATTAGATTTATGGTTTCTTAAGTTTTTCACTTATTGTTTTTTTTTATATTTTTGATACCCATTTTGGTAAAACTTTAGAATGGGTAGGGGCAGATCCAGTTTTTTTTACGGGGGGGGGGGGCAAAATAGATTCATCCAACATACTTGCGTTAGGAGCAAGTTTAATTAACGCAAACTTGCGTTAAATAAGTAAATTACACTACTTTAAACTACGTTAGAGGGCGCGCGCCCCCTTACCTCCCCAGGATCTGCCACTGGAACAAGGACTATTAAGAGTAAAAAATGTTAGGAAAACAGTCCTTACCTCATAATATGCAATATAAATGTAGCGAATACATTTCGGCTGAAACTCCACCATGTCTTATCCCCAGCCCCCCCCCCCCCTTATATGTAAATATACAGCCTAAACTAAATATTTTTCCTGCACTCTGCCAAAACGTCTGCCTTGTTTCAACCTCTCTGTCCGTAAATTGAATCAACTGTGGTGAAACAAGAATCAAAAACATATTTGCTGTATGTGTAAGAAATATAATATTTAGGCTAGATATTTCCACATTAGGAGGAGGGGGTGGGTTGCAGGTAAAGTATAGTGAAACTACAGTCAAAATACATCAGGAGAGATACATGAAAAACAAATATTCTGCATATTATAGAGTTAAAATTGTTTTCTTAACATGATCCCTTCTCAATAGCTCAAACTCTAAACCTTTATTTTCCTTTTCTTCGGGCAGATAACATGGCACAAAAAACAACATATTTGCTGTATGCGTGAGAAATATAATATTTAGGATAGATAATTCCACATTAGAAGGAGGGGGTGGATTGTAGGTAAATTATGGTGAAACTACAGTCAAAATACATCAGGAGAGATACATGAAAAACAAATATTCTTCATATTATAGAGTAAAAATTATTTTCTTAACATGATCCCTTCTCAATAGCTCATGCTCTTGACCTGTATTCTCCTTTTCTTCAGGCAGATAATATGGAATATGTCCATTAGAATACCACTTTAAGAGCTCTTTAAGGATTTACAATGGAATTTGCATATGGGAAGTCGCTTGTGTTATATCAAACAGTTCGTGGTAACGAACCGTAAGTAAGGAGCAACCCGGCTCAATAGTAACCGAAACTCGAACAGAAATCATTACGTATATAAGGGGCTTCCCCCCTTAGTCAATACCTCGCTTTTTACACTAAAGTTTTTTTTAGTACTTCCAAAAGAGGTATCTATTCTAATTAAACGGCTTTTATGATTCAGGGGTTCGTGATTCGAATAAAATTCAAACTTTAACATAAAGAGTGAGGTATTGACTAGGAGGCCAAACCCCTCATATACGCAATAATTTCTGTTCGTTTTAAGTTTTAATGTTGCTTCTTACTTTCAGCTTGTTTTTTTTTATTATTTAGTATTGTGAAAGAGCCCAGAAAGACGCATCAATAGGTGTGTTAATGAAGCAAAATAATGAAAAAACTATAAATTACCTAACATAGTAGGATTATTGTATCGATGATTTGGAGAGGATTAATTTAAAAAAAAAATCAACTGGAAATAAGGAGTAATATTAAAGCTTAAAAGGAATATAATTTATTCTGTACATAAAGGGGGTTACCCTCTCCTCATCACGGTGAAGTTTTTTTTAAGTACTTTAAAGAAAAAGCTCCTTATTGTTATAAATAAATTATCTTTGGTCCCAGGAGTCGTTCTTAAAGAATTGAAACAAAATTCAAACTTTATCAAAAAGAGTGACGTGTTGAGGAGGGGAGAGCCGCCTCATCATATACGTAATAGCTTCTGCTCGTTTAAGTTTTAATATTACTCCTTACTTTAAGTTGAAAAAAACTTGCTTTTAATTTAATTTCTGATCGTTTTTTATTTAATACCATGAAATCTGGTTCCGCCTCAACAGAAAAATCCACCTCCCCACGGGAACATTCTCTAAATAATTCGGTCTCGAAAAAAAATTTCCCCGGATAATTACCCTTAAAATCTACACACGTAAAACCGAGTTGGTAAAGAGAAATTAAAACAAATGCAGAGAATTTTGAATTTATATCATGGCAAATTCCCCAAGTGGGAAAACACAAAAATGTATGAATACTATCCAAATAAAAGTTACGTAAATAATGGGCGGACTTTATAACTTAAAGACCTTTCCACGAGCGCCTTAGGGGGTCATGTTGTCTCAAAAGACACTGTTATTGGGCCTTTCAACTATTCTTAACAAAATAGCAATATCAAAATTCTGGTCGGATAATTTTGAGAAAGAAAGGGCAAGGAAGGGGGCCTAGTTACCCTCTTATCTTTTTGCTCACTTAAAAAAGGCCCTAGAGCTGTTAATGTCCTTTTGAATGAGCCCTCTACCGATACTCTAGGACCATTTGGTTGATACTAATACCACTAAAAAAACGATACATTCGTGATCTTTCTTCTTGCAAAAAATGCAATTTTCCACATTTTGCAGATGTGAGCTTGAAACCTCAACATTAGGGTGAATCTGATATATGATGAATAATCTGATGAATCGTGATATATATATATATATATATATATATATATATATATATATATTATATATATATATATATATATATATATATATATAGATATATATATATATATATATATATATATATATATATATATATATATATATATATATATATATATATATAATATATATATATATATATATATATATATATATATATATATATATATATATATATATATATATATATATATATATATATGATGATAGTTGACATTGAAATTGACGAATTTTATATATTTTGAAAAAGTAACAAATTCGATTCTTTTGATTTTTCGCTTCTTATCAAAACTCTGTTTCTTATAGGTTTGGTAACTATTCAGCCAAATCGCTCCTTACTTGTTCGTTACCACCAACTGTCTGACGAGCAAACGTTTGATTCAGCCGAAAGAAGAGCGTTTGCGAAGGTCCAAAATTAATTTTGAAGCTAAGTTTCTAGAACTTTTAAAAAAGGTTCCTATTCTAAATAAACTGTCCTTGTTTTCAGGAGTCGTTCTTGTAAAATTAGGACAAACTGTCAAACTTTAGCGTAAGGAGCAACGTAATGAGGAAAGTGCAACTCCTTTATATACGGAACAATTTCTGTTTGTTTTGAGTTTTATTTTGCTCCTTACTTTTAGTTGAGGAATATGTTCAACGGATGGAAAGACAATATATGTAGGCTAAGCTAGTATTAATACTTACTATTGCTAGGGTTATTAGGGGAAAATTTTAAAGGTAGATTGTAGTAAAATAAGAAATATCTTTTAATTTTTAGAAAGCGCACGGCGCGTCAGTTCTAATCCTCTTTTCGCAATGTCTGCTCATTTTCAATTTGACTTGGTTATTTGCTGTCATATCTATTCGCTTTTGGTTTCGTTTGTTTTTGTTTTTTATAGTGATCTATGGTAGTTTTACGCTTGGAAAATTATTAGACATTATTTCTGTTTAATATAGCTCTTTATTTTTTGACAAACTTTGTTTTTGGAGTTTTTTTTTTAATTAATTAGTTGTAAAGGTGGTGGATGCAGTAAATGTGTTAAAAGTAGAATAGTTAACACCCAGAGGTTCTTGTTTGTTTTAGTTGAAAAAAGTTTGATAGATTAGAAAGAATAGAAGTCTAAGAACCCTGGAAACTATTGTTAATTATTTTTTCGGCCAGCCATCTGGGTCCACACGATAAGCAGGTCATACCCAGATGGGGTAGGAGGAGGTCATAAAGAAAAACTTTTGAAAAACTGGAGATTTTTGTGAGGATACGAAGCGGGATGCTTTGAATGGGTTGAAAGTGTAGGAAGAGCGTGCATAGCTGCTTTGGCCTCATATGGCTTGATAATGCAGTGAATTGCTAGTCATATATTTTGACAGATATATCTTCCCTGTTCAAAACTTTTGTGAATTGACGGTGCTATACAAAGGGATTTTTCATAGGGATGGGAACAAGCAAGCAAAAGGGAGACGGGAAGTAAATTGACCGTCTTCTGTCAGAACAAAGCCTCACAATTGTTTTTCAGGAATTTTGTAGGAGAATGCTTTTTCTAGAAGGACACTGTTGTGCCTCCTGTTATTCCTTCTTAGCTTAGTTTCCACTTTTTTAAAACTTTGTTGGCAAGATTTTTCCTTGTGTCAATCTTTACGGTCACTTAAAAAAGAGCTTTAAATTTACTTTTTGAATGAGCTCCCGCCCAATTATCTTGGACCTTCAGTTTGATACAGTTACCCCTGGGAAACAACAAAACAAATAAACATGCATCGACGATATTTCTTCTGAAAACAAAAATACGAAATTCCACATTTGGAAGATTGGAGCTTGAAACCTCTACAATAGGGTTCTCTGACATGATGTATCTAATAAAAAGATTTTCAATAAGATCGCTTGCTTTTCTGGGATGGGGGGTATTTTGTTTCATTTTGCATACAATGTAATTCCTATTTTATTTGAAAGTCCCTTCCTAAAAGTATTAAGAAAAACTTATTTCTACAAAAAAAATTCCTGAAATGTATTCCCTGTCACCCAGCCACTACTGATATTTTGGTTTTTGCACCCCCCTGAAAACTTTCTGCCGGTGCCCTTGGTACATATTAAACATTACCCGCAGAAATAATATTTAGTATATTATTTATTACTGTTATATAACATCTTTTAAATGATTGGGAATATTTGCAAGTGAATCTAAGAATATTGCTAAACACAGAGGGCACCGATACCAAAGATTTCTTGTGTCAGTTCTTATTACAGCCCTAGAGACCAGGATTAAACCACTCTCCTCGTACAGCCTACAGTTTGAAATACGGTTAGTCAGTCGGGTACCCAAAAAATATTTAGCCAATTTCTCTGGAAAATTTTTCTCCAATTTTTGGAGCATCCATGCTTTAGAACTGTATAACACGCAAGAATATTTCCCCCTTACGAAATATACCCCTCGGGAAATACCCCATGTAGAAAATAACCCCCCCCCCCCTAGTGGCTGGTTGGTCTCCAATCGCTTCTGACTTATAAAAAAAAGGACTAGAAATCTCAGTTTTTAATGTAATGAGCACCTTCAGAAGCTTCTGCGACCTTGATAGGGAAAGTCTTCCTCTCATATAGAGTACACTCTACTGAAAATTGTAGACCATAACAATTCTCATCAACCAACAGCGATTAAATATTAATTTCACATTTTGATGCGTTTTAAAGTTTTTGTATCCCAACCCGCACAAAAAAATTGTCCCCTAAATCAAAAGTCTTGGTTAGAGCCCTGGGGATTATACATAAGTTTTAACTCCACACTCTCGTCTCTCCCTTAGAGCTGATTCTATATTTATCCGTAGATTCAATGAGGGCTTGGATGTTTTGGTATTAAAATTATCTTTTGACCTATGTCCATACAAAAAAAAAAAAAAAAAAAAAAAACAACTACAAAACAATCAGAGAACCCCATTGTAGAAGTATCTTTTTAAGTTTTGTGATTGGTCGATTGCTTAATCATAGTATTTTTTGTTGGAAAAAATACGCAATTTTTGACGGGGGAGTTTTCTGCAGTAGGGGAAGGGATTTTTGGGGGAATTTTCATAGGGAAGAAAATTTTTGGGAAAATTAACCAGAATTACTCAGTGGAGTTCTTTTTATTTGTCTTTCTTCCTTTTTGATTGCCCAAGTTTACATATGGAAGGAGTGTTCAATTGGAATTGTCCAGGGTAAATTTTCAGCAAGGGTCAAATTGTTGAAAAGTTTTCCTGTGGAGAAATGTGGTTAATGTCCACAAAGAAAAAGTGAATTTTGATAGCAATACATCAAAAGAATCAAAGTTTATTATACTGATTCCAAATATAAAAGAATCATCAAGTTTTGTGCTGCACTAGCCTGGTTGGTAATACTTAATTTTATAGAAAGGGAGTAAACACCACCCAAAAGTCAAGCAATCTTCAAAAAAATCCCACCATCCAAATCAGCGTATCAGAGAGCTATGCTCTAGAAGTTTCGAGCTCCTATATAAAAAAATGTGGAATTTTGAATGTTTCACAGAAGAAAAATCACTGATATGTATTTTTTTTCCCCGAGGGGATATCTGACCCTTGACCCATTTGCAGTCAAACCAAAATAGGCTAAACGAGATTAGGCCCTCTGGAATATTCCTCTCCCCATGGAAAATTTCGTAAAAATATAATTCGAACTAATAAAGCTAAGAAATTCTAATTTCACAGTGAAGAATAAGGATGGAGTTAAAAGTTGTATTAGTCCCCGCCATATCAGTGTTACCAAAGATCTGATCAAAACTTATGCAACCAAAAAAGTGAAAATACGACGAAAGCACCATCTTTCTAATGGAAATGCACAGAATAAACGATTGTTCAAAAAAATACGTCGATTGGAAAAATCCAATGCGCAGCTGCCACAAAAGGGTAACTCTATGCCATGTGAACCCATCGGATAGATTATATTCTTTAATAAGTTTTTCAAAAGACATATCTTTTTATTCAGTTATTCTCATTTAATGGACTCTTAGTGGCTATATTATATTTCTGGGGGAGGGAGGGGTGGCCTAATCAGGGCCGTATCCAGGATTTTTGTTCAGGGGGGTTTTTACTAATTTTTGATTTTTTTTTTTTTTTGGGGGGGGGTGTTACTAATTTTTGACTCAGTTTTCGACTAATTTTACTGATTTTTACCTAGGTTTTACTAATTTTCGACTTATTTTCGAGTCGGTCAAAAATTTCGGGGGGGGGGGGGGTTCAAACCGGTTAACCCCCCCCCCCCCCCCCCTGGATATGGCCTTGGGCCTAATGACTGGATTTCTAAGGAATCAATTCTGGATTATTGATACAATTATCCTAAGGTGATTATTAAAATTAATAAAATATTAGATTAGCTGCCATGGATTTTCTTATTATATAAAGATGGTAAAATAGCTTCGAAACTTGTTTGAGTCTAAAAAGATGTATCCTACAGTTGATAAGAGCCTAATTAGTCATATTGAAAACGGATGGACTGATTTTAATTTATTTAAATGCTATGGATGGGCAGAAATCAGTGTTTTGAATCCCCAAAGCTAAAAGGAAGAGAGTTGTCGTTTCTTAGCTTATCTTATGATGAACCTGACATAATATATTAGGGTTCTTACACTGGACATTGTAAATTTCTGTCGCCCCTGGATTTACAAGTGAATTCTGTTGCGAGTGATTGTTTTTTGTAATAATAAACTGTTTCTATTGATCAGAAAATTTCTTCTTTGGGGACCTTATTAACTCCCTACGGTCGTTTGGGTTCCAACGGGGACCTTATTAAACCCTTTCGAATTGTTCAATTTTTTATTCAACCCAAACAGAATATAAATACATGGGCGTAGGGAGGGGGCAGATTCCCCCCCTCTAGACCTTCAAATTTACATTAGATATGGCTGAAAAAGCAGATGGTTGGAAAAGCAGTGTATAAAAGGCCCTCTATCACACTATCAACTGCCCCTCCCCCCTAGATAATATGCTGCCTACGCCCATGTATAAATAGTATTCCTCTAGTTATATTCATTATTTTATAATACTTTTCTTTTTCTGGTGACTACCAGAGACCATTAACATGTATAAATTCCTCTAAATATGTAAATACCACTAGTAAGCATAAATTGCCTAAAACATGCATTAAAATTAAGCAAAACGCTTAGCTATAAAAATTACTTAACGTATAATATCCCTATTTGGTACTCTAAAGTTTTCACTGCCAATTTGCCTTTTGGTGATTTTCTCCGAGAAAAAATGGTGATTTTTTTGCGTTCAGTGGCAGCCCTGGTCATGACTGCCTCTGTCAAAAATTTCAAGTATAGCTTAAATGTTTTTCAAACAGTTCGTGGTAACGAACTGTAAGTAAGGAGCGACCCGGCTCAATGGTAACCGAAACTCTAGAAAACGGGTTTTCGATACCAATAGATATATCAAAAGAATCAGATTTCAATGCTGATTTCAAATATATAACTTTCATCAAGTTTAGAGCTACCCATCAAAAGTTACGCGCCTGAGAAAATTTGGCTGATTTTCAAAAAAAGGGGGAAAGACCCCCTAAAAGTTATAGAACCTTAATGAAAATCACACCATCATATTCAGCGTATCAGAGAACCCTACTGTAGAGGTTTCAAGCTCCTATCTACAAAAATGTGGATTTTTGCATTTTTTGCCAGAAGAAAGATCACGGATGCGTGTTTATTTGTTTGTTTGTTTGTTTGTTTGTTTTTTTTTTTCCCCAGGGGTGATCGTATCGACCCAGTGGTCCTAGAATATCGTGGGAGGGCTCATTGGAACAGAAATTAAAAGTTCTAGTGCCCTTTTTAAGTGACCAAAAAAAATGGAGGGCAACTAGGCCCCCTCCCACGCTCATTTTTTCTTAAAGTCACCCGATCAAAATTTTGAGATAGCCATTTTGTTCAGCATGGTCGAAAATATGATAAAAATGTCTTTTAGGATGACTTGATCCCCCAAAGTCCCCAGGGAGAGGGCTGAAAGTTATGAACTTTACTCAATGTTAACATATAGTATTGGTTATTGGGAAGTATACAGACTTTTTCAGAGGAGATTTTTCTGGTAGGTGGGGGAAGGAGAGGGTCGGGGGCTATATGGAAGGATCTTTCCATGAAGGAAGTTTTCAGGGGGGAAGGGACATTGCTATGAAGGGGGCGCCGGATTTCAGAGCATTATTAAAGAAAAAGATCAGGAATTAAATAAAAAAAAACAAGTTTTTCAACTGATCAACTGATTGTGATTAAGAGGTCATTTTTAAAGAACTGGAAAAAAAATTCGAACTATAGTTTAAAGAGCAGGGTGTTGACTAGGGGGCGAACCCCCTAATATACGTGTTAAAAATTTATGAATATAGAAGTTCGTTACGTAAGTTAATTCTAAGTTACGTATATTTATTACTAATAAAAACGTTCGTAAATAAAATTAAACAAGTTTCGAGAAAGCCATTTAACCAAATATAATATGCAAATTTTGTTTTAATTATTCATGTACGGTGAGCCAAAATCAAAACCTGCATTAATTCAAAAACGTTCAAAAATTAAATAATAAAAACAAGTTTTTTTAACTGAAAGTAAGGAACGACGTTAAAACTTTAAACGAACAGAAATTATTCCGTATATGAAGGGGGCTGTCCCCTCCTCAACGCCTCGCTCTTTACGCTAAAGTTTGACTTTCTCACAACTCTATTTTTTTAAACAATAAAAAAACTTTAGCGTAAAGAGCGAGGCGTTGAGGAGGGGACAGCCCCCTTCATATACGGAATAATTTCTGTTCGTTTTAAGTTTTAACGTCGTTCCTTACTTTCAGTTAAAAAAACTTGTTTTTTTATTTAATTTTTAACAAAGCCTATTAAGTGTACACACACAAAAAAAATGAGCTAAAAATTCTCCTTGCACAGTTTCGACAGGGTGAAATTAGTGGTGCAGTCAGGATTTACTATTTGCTACACTGCCTAAAGTATAACTAGTATCTATAGTATAAAAGAAAACACATCACAGGTTATCTACACCCACAAAAATAGTTTGAACATATTAAGACTATGAAGCCTTGGATCTACAGCCAGTGAGGAACAGAGTAGGAAAACGAGAACAAAACGGACTTTGAGAAATAAAATTCTGTTTCTTTGCCTATTTTTCCAGTTTGAAAAATATCACTGCTTTGCGATTATCTCAAAAGCTTGAGAAATCTAGATCCTAGATTTTAGCACATGACAGACAACCCATGACCAATATACAGACGAATAAAAATAAGCAAAGGGGTGTTAAGCCTCCCCCTAGAAAAACTTTGTAAAACAAAAACACGAACTAATGAAGATGAAAATTCACACATTTCCGTAAAAAATGGAGAGGGGAGTTGAAAGTTAAAGGAGTCCGTGCTGTACCTGTATTACCGGGTATGTAGATGAAAGTTGCCCCGCTATAAAAGTGAAAATGAGCAGAAAACATCTTTTTTCTAGTGAAAATGATTTAAATGAACTATTTTCCAAAAAAGTACATTGGGTACTGGTGCAATATGTGGGCACTGCTAAAGAAGTCAAGTTTGGTTAATGCTAATGAAATAAGATAGAATAAATACATAATAGTTTATAAACAAATTAGGGCTATATATTTGCACATTACGCGGGGGGGGGGGGGTTAAAATATATCATATATTATATGCGTAACGTAACCTAACCTAGGTTCGCCCCACCCCCCTAAGCCCCCCAAAAAACAGTTTAAACATCGTAAACGCAATGAAAACCACGCTTTGCATTCCATTTCTCGATAGCGATCTCTTGCAAATAACCCGTTTGGTGGGTTTCGTCTCTTTTACAATATATAGCAGCGCCCACATAATGCACCAGTACCGTACATTAACTGGAAAATCACAATGCACAATTGCCTCAGAAAGTGCCCAAATTGTGCAAATTCCCCGTCTGGGAACTCTGTACCGAGCGAATCCATTGGATACACTGCGTTCTTTAATATTGTGTGAAGAGACTTGTCTTTTTAGACAGTTATTCTCATTTTATGTGCTATTGATGGCTATTTTATATTTTACGGTGAGGAGGGGTTACCCCTTAACATCTGGGTCTTCAAAACCGGGGTAGTATTTTTGCTTAAGGAATAACAGTTTCTTCAGGTTCATTTTCTTTATCTACACAATAAGATTTTCCTATGTTAGGGAGACTGCAACCCCTTTGTTTCGTTTTCTACGCTAATATTCAGATTTTTATCACAATATTTCCATGCTTGAACACCATCCTTTTGAGCTAACAACTACTATTTCCGCAAACCTGTTTTTACCTTAAACATCTCACTATAAGGATTTTTCTCTATGTTAAAATGACGCCACCGGGAACCCACGGAAGGTTCAAACATTAAAGCAACAGAGTAACAAAAAGACAGAACTTGACATAAATTAACTTATCATTTTATGCTACATTTTGTAGATTAGGTCATGAAAAACTCTGTACGGGTTTAATCACTGAATACAATCATTCGTTCATTCATATCAACTTATCAATCGACTTATGTGACATGACAAAATAACGCGACCTGATAATATACGCGGCCGAATCAAAATAACGCGGCAGAATCTGATATAAATGAAAATGTTAATACACCGTATATAGCAATTATGATACTTTTTTTTCAATTTTCTCTGGAATTGGGAGCTTAATAGATTGAAATACTATTTTCAAGAAGAAGAAAAAGGGGTTTTGTTAAAAAAAAAAAAATGAACAAACACACAGCAAGACCAAGGTTCATAAACTTGTATGGGTATACATCACCCTTTAAAAAAACGTACCTACACAGTAACTACCAGCCATCCTATTCCCGCTCCTCCGAAAAAAATAATAATAAAATAAATTAGTTAAATTTTAACAAATATTCTCAAACTAACTGGATGTCGAAGAAACAAATTAAAAAATCATTCTTCCGCTCTATCTCCTCGTTCCCCTCCAAAAAAAAAAAAAAAAATAGTAAGCAATCTCATTGAACTGACTCGTTTCTTGAAGCAGATTACTTCAATCAAATTAAAAACAAAGAGCTGTTCTACTGGAACTTGGAGCTTTAGGTCTGTCACTATTTACTATACCTATCTTGCTAAAGGAATAATGTTCGTAGTGTTCAGTGGCGTATTCAAGACCAAAGGGCGTACCCAGGATTTCTTTTCGAAGAGGGTTTTACTCAAAGATTTCTTTTTTTTTTGGCCCTTGACCCATTTGCAGTCAAACCAAAATAGGCTAAACGAGATTAGGCACCCTGGAATATTTCTCCCAGAAAATGCCTCTCTCCATGGAAAATTTTGTAAAAATATAATTCGAACTAATAAAGCTAAGAAATTCTAATTTCACCGTGAAGAATAGGGAGGGAGTTAAAAGTTGTATTAGTCCCCGCCATATCAGTGTTACCAGAGATCTGATCGAAACTTATGCAACCAAAAAGTGAAAATACGCCGAAAGCACCATCTTTCTAATGGAAATGCGCAGAATAAACGATTATTCAAAAAAATACGTCGAATGGAAAAATCCAATGCGCAGCTGCCACAAAAGTGTAACTCTATGCCATATGAACCCATCGAGTAGATTATATTCTTTGATAAATTTATTCAAAAGACTTATCTTTTTATTCAGTTATTCTCATTTAATGGACTCTTAGTGGCTATATTATATTTCTGGGGGAGGGAGGGGTGGCCTAATGACTGGATTTCTAAGGAATCCAGATTTCTAAGGAATGACTGAGGAATTTCTAAGGAATGACTGGATTTCTGATACAATTATCCTAAGGTGACTAGGTAATTTTGGATATTAGTTTATATTTAAAATTAATAAAATATTAGATTAGCTGCCATGGATTTTCTTATTATATAAAGATGGTAAAATAGCTTCGAAACTTGTTTGAGTCTAAAAAGATGTATCCTACAGTTGATAAGAGCCTAATTAGTCATATTGAAAAAGGATGGACTGATTTTAATTTATTTAAATGCTATGGAAGGGCAGAAATCAGTATTTTGAATCCCAAAGCTAAAAGGAAGAGAGTTGTCGTTTCTTAGCTTATCTTATGATGAACCTGACATAATATATTAGGGTTCTTACACTGGATATTGTAAATTTCTGTCGCCCCTGGATTTAAAAGTGAATTCCGTTGCGAGTGGCTGTTTTTTGTAATAATAAACTGTTTCTATTGATGAGAAAATTTCTTCTTTGGGGACCTTATTAACTCCCTACGGTCCTTTGGGTTCCAACGGGGACCTTATTAAACTCTTTCGAATTTTCAATTTTTTATTCAACCCAAACAGAATATAAATACATGGGCGTAGGGAAGGGGCAGCTTCCCCCCTCTAGACCTTCAAATTTACATTAGATATAGCTGAAAAAGCAGATGGTTGGAAAAGCAGTTGATAAAAGGCCCTCCATCGCACTATCGACTGCCCCTCCCTCATAGATAATATGCTGCCTATGCCCATGTATAAATAATATTCCTCTAGTTATATTCATTATTTTATACTCTTTCCAGATATAATTTATTTCCTTAACCTATTCTTGGGCTAAGGCAATATTCTAACGGAGAAGAGCTGCATTGTAAGGAAATTTATTATGAATTTATAATATTTAAAAAAAAATAGGTCTTTACATCAAGGAATATAATAATATTGTTTCTATTAGCATGTCCTCTAAATACGGGGTTAGCCACTAAAATTTACCACATTATTTTTATAATTTCATTTAAAATAACAAAAAAAGAGACTTTTCAAAAAAAGTAATATGCAACGCATTTTTTAACATTTTGGAGGATCAAATGCCCCTCCTCTTATGGTGTCACCAGACCTGGGTCAGATCAAAACCTTTAAGTTTGAATAGATTTATAGTTTCTTAAGTTTCTCACTTATTGCTTTTTTTATATTTTTGATGCCCATTTTGGTAAAACTTTAGAATGGGGTAGGGCAGATCAAGTTTTTTTACGGGGGGGGGCGAAAAAAATTTAAACTACGTTAGGGGCCGCGCGCTCCCTTGCCTCCCCTGGATCCGCCACTGGAATAGGGGCTATTGAGAGTAAAAAATGTTGGGAAAACAAATCTTACCTCATAATATGCAATATAAATGAGTTGAATACATTTCGACATCTGTCTTGTTTCAACCTCTATCCGTAAATTGAATCACCTATGATGAAACAAGAGCCAAAAATGTATTTGCTGTATGCGTGAGAAATATAATATTTAGGCTAGATATTTCCACATTAGGAAGAGGGGGGGGGGTTTAAGTAAAGTATAGTGAAACCACAGTCAAAATACATTAGGAGAGATACACGAAAAACGAATATTCTGCACATTATAGAGTTAAAATTGTTTTCTCAACATGATCCCTTCTCAATAGCTCATACTCTTGACCTTTATATTCCTTTTCTTCAGGCAGATAATATGAAATAGGTCCATTAGG